>SJYC01054804.1:0-73197 GCA_006408675.1 Madoqua kirkii | reverse complement strand
ATACCGGGCGGGCGGGGGCGGTGGCAGTGGCTGCATTGGCGCGGAGGGCCGCTGGGAAACGCCTCCTCGGGGGCGGGGCCCAGAGCGCTGTGTCAGAGTGCCCGCCCCGCCCCGGCCCCCCGCCCCGGCCCGGCCCCGCCCGGCACACACTGACGGCTTAAAGGGGCCGCACATGTCTGTACTCAGAGGACTGGGCGCTCCTTCCATGCCACAGGGCTTTCAAGGCAAGACGCTACTGAAGGGCCAACTAGGAACACTCTACCTCGGTTAGGTGTGGACCTCCTTTTTTGTGTGTGGCAACACAGGTAATGTTCCAGAAACAAAGGAGGTGACCTGTTCTTACTATCACAATCTTAATGCCTCCTTCAGGGGTGAAAAAAATTGTGGCAGGAGACAGTCAAAGCATCAGGGTAAATATATAGCCCCCATTATGTTAGTGGCTTATTCCACCAACTGCTTATTAACGCGAGCAGTTAGCACTTTTCAAATGGCAACTCAAAGGCACAGAAAAAAATTCTGAGAGCCTGCATTGCTTCACCTCACCCTTTCACTGACGTTCTTCTCTTCGGTACAACGAGGAATCCTAGACAACGACAGAAGACGGATGTGTGTGCATGCCAAGTCGCTTCAGTCGTGTCCCACTCTGTGACCCCATGGATTGTAGTCCACCAGATTCCTCTGCCCATGGGATTCTCAGGCAAGAATACTGGAACTGGCTGCCATGCCCTCCTCCAGGGGATCTTCCCAAACCAAGGAATCAAACCTGGGACTCCTGCATTGCAGGTGGATTCTTTACCATCTGAGCCACCAGGGAAGCCCATGTAATATGAAGAGTTCTTGAGAAAATTGTAGTAGAAACTGGACTAAAGTCTCAGGGAGTTAAGTAATGGTCTCTGATTTCTCTGTAGGTTATTAAAGAATTTTAAATTTCTTTTCATAGGAGGTATTTTTCCTGTCTCAACTTACAAGGTTTGTATGCATTTTGTGTCTCCTTTATACTGTCAGGAAAGAGATTTATGTGTTTATTAAGTCTGCTTTGTTGTTCAGTCACTAAGTTGTGTTCAACTCTTTTTGACCCCATGAAATGCAGCATGCCAGTTCTCCACCTTCTCCCTGAATTTGTTCAAACTCACGCTGAGCGACTTCACTTTCCCTTTTCACTTTCATGCACTGGAGAAGGAAATGGCAACCCACTCCAGTGTTCTTGCCTGGAGGATCCCAGGGACGGGGGAGCCTGATGAGCTGCCGTCTATGGGATCGAACAGAGTCGGACACGACTGAAGTGACTTAGCAGCAGCAGCCTGTCCATTGAGACAGTGATGCCATCTAACCATCTTATCCTCTGTCCTCCTCTTCTCCTCTTGCCTTCAATCTTATCCAGCATCAGGGTCTTTTCCAATGAGTCAGCTCTTCAAATAAGGTAGCCAAAGTACTGGAGCTTCAGCACCAGTCCTTCTGATGAATATTCAGGACTGATTTTAGGACTGAAGGATTTGATCTCCCTGCTGTCCAAGGGACTCTCAAGAGTCTTCTCCAACGCCACTGTTTGAAAGCATCAATTCTTTGGTGCTCAATCTTCTTTTTGATCCAACTCTTACATCCATACATGACTACTGGAAAAATCATAGCTTTGACTACACGTATCTTTGTCAGCAAAGTGATGTCTGCTTTTTAACAGCTTTTCTTCCAAGGAGCAAGTATCCTTTAATTTCGTGGCTGCAATCACTGTCCGTGTTGATTTTAGAGCCCAAGAAAATGAAATCTGACACTCTTTCCACTTTTTCCCCATCTATTTGCCATGAAGTGATAGGACCGGAGGCCATGATCTTCGTTTTTGGAATGCTCAATTTTAAGACAGCTTTTTTCACTCTCCTCTCTCACCTTCATCAAGAGGCTTTTTAGTTCCTCTTCACTTTCTGCCATTAAAGTGGTATCATCTACATATCTGAGGTTGATACTTCTCCCGGCAATCTTGATTCCAGCTCCTAAGTCATCCAGCCCAGCATACCTTCATCTAATCTTGATAATAAACATACCTTATTAAAACCTTCAGTTCAGTTCAATCACTCAGTCTTGTCTGACTCTTTGTGACCCCATGAATCACAGCACCGATGGCCTCCCTGTCCATCACCATCTCCCGGAGTTCACTCAAACTCACTTCCATCGAGTCAGTGATACCATCCAGGCATCTCATCCTCTGTTGCCCCCTTTTCCTCCTGCCCCCAATCCCTCTCAGCATCAGTCTTTTCCAATGAGTCAACTCTTCGCATGAGGTGGCCAAAGTACTGGAGTTTCAGCTTTAGCATATTAAAACCTTAAGTCACCCCTAGACCTATATAGGAATCAATTTAGTAAAGTCAAAGGCCATTTATGGGCTTCCCTGGTGGCTCAGGGGTAAAGAATCTATCTGCCAATGCAGGGGATGCAAGTTCAGTACCTGAGTCAGAAAGATCCTCTGGAGAAGGAAATGGCAACCCACTCCAATATTCTTGCCTGGGAAATTCCATGGACAGAGGAGCCTGGTGAGCTACAGTTCAAGGGGTCACAAAAGAGTTGGACAAGACTTAGTTAGTGCCTAAAGAACAACAACAAAAGACCATTCATAAGTGCCCGAACATCTTCACCCCAAATAGGAGTTCAAGTGGAAATTTAAATTCCAAAGGACAGGCACAAAGACTGCTCTAATATGGAGCAGACCCAGGTTACCCTTATTCTGAAGGTCTTAGAAAATTCTAGGCTAAGGCTGCCATGAAGAGAAACTGATTCAGATTAGAAAAGTCTGATTTTGAATTGAAAAAAAAAAAAAAAAGGTCACCTCATTTCAAAGTGCATTTAACTGTGAATGATACCTTTGAATTAGGTAATTAAGACCTTCTTTCATTCTATCTGTATCAAGCTTATCACACTGTTCTGAGAGCAATGTAGTAGATCAGCCTTCCCACTAGATTGTGAGCACCTCAAGGCAATGGTTGGAATGTATCTCATCTTTTTTCCCAGTATGTGATACCAAGTGAATACTCAGTAAATATTTATATAAAACGTATGACCAACACTTATTTTGACAGAAGAGTCCAGGTAACTTCAATAAGCCTATTGCAGTGAGTATACATGTGCATTCCACACACAAATGGATGACACTCAGTGCTGCACTTACTACTGAATCAGAAATTTAGAGAGAAAACTCCACTGGTCGTACAACTCAGTACAATTAGATTTATATATTTTGTCCCAAAGCAAAGACATTTTATATAAGTATTCCTGAATAATAATTAGATATCTCAACAAATGTCACAGCCGAAAATATTTTGGTTCTTGCAGCCTTTTTCTACAAACCATGAAGAGACTAAATTGGACATGTAAAACCTTCACAATTTAACAAATTACCAGAAAGAAGTATTCTCCAGGGCAAAGTTGAAACTGTTTAGGAAATGATTCAGCAAACACTATATATGGAAGAGAATATGGGAAAATGACAATTCATTTAAGAGGAAGGCGGCATTTCTTGTGCTTTTAAAAAATCCTTCTTCGTTGTAATGTTTTTTCCTGAAACAAATCAAGCACAGATTAAGGAAAATATTTATTTACACATAGCCAGAGCGAAGGGGGGAAAGTTTTAAGCATTAACTGGAATTCTTTATTACATCATATTCAGTGAAGGGAAGAGGCCAAGCTAGTGATTAAGAGCGAGGACTCTGGAGCCAGAATGCTTAGTTCAAATCCTGGCTGTGCCATTTATTAGCTGCATGGTTTTAGACAAAAACTCTTACCTCTTTGTGCTTCTGTTTTCTATTTTTGTAAAATAAGGAATTTTTTAATCTTACTGGGTTAATTAAGAGAATTAAATAGGTTAAGTTTTTTGTACATAAAAAGTGCCTAGAATTAACTGTTGAACGGTAAGTAGTAAATAAAGTACATAATGTTCAACAAATACTGTCTGCCTTTTCTATCACATTCCTCCACTAAAAAGCAAATGAATAGCCCCTTGAAAAGAGGTCCTCCAACCCAAGAGCTTTTAAGTCAGGTTTCAGTTCAGTTCAGTGGCTCAGTCGCTCGGTCGTGTCCGACTCTTTGCAACCCCTGGAATCGCAGCACGCCAGGCCTCCCTGTCCATCACCAACTCCCGGAGTTCACTCAGACTCACGTCCATCAAGTCAGTGATGTCATCCAGCCATCTCGTGTAACTCACATATACTAAAATTCTTTAGTATAACTTACATATACTAAAATTCACTTTTAAAAATTCTTTCTTGGAGTAGAGTTGATTTACAATGTTGTGTTAGTTTAAACTTCACTCTTTAGTACACAGTTGTATGCACCCCGACAGAAATATAGTCATGTATCCATCACCATAGTCAGGAACATCTCTACAAGCCCTGCAAATTTTCTTGTGCCTCTTTGTAATTAACCTCTCTCCCCCAGACCATCACTGATCAGTATTCTGTTCCTATAGGTTTGGTTTTTCCACGTCAATAAAAAGAACCATACAGTGTGTAGTCTTTTGAGTCTGGCTTTGTTCACTTAATAGAACTGAGATTATCCATGTGTTTTCACATATCAGTAGTTTCACTTTATTGCTGAGCAACATTCCCTTGTATGATTTAACATTGTTCATCCATTTACCAGCTGAAGGACATGTGGACTGTTTACAGTTTTTAGCAATTGCAAAAAAAGAAAAGAAAAGAAAAACCCCAAACTGCTACAAATTTTTACATGAACAAAAATTTCATTTCTCTTGGGCAAATATCCAGAAGTGGGAAAAACGGGTGATATGGTAAGTGCACGTTTAATTTTATAAGTAACTACCAAATTGGTTTCTAAACTGTCTCTTTGAACCCTTTCAGGCTCTTCTACTAACAGTAAGTCAAAGGTAACTGGATTATTACTTACCACTGATTTTCAGTATGGATCTGTATTTTTATACCTATCAATTACAATCAGTTCTTTCTGCAATTTAGTATTAATGGTGTATAAAGTCTTCTATTTATGAAGAATCACTGATCACTTGACAGGAATCTTAAATGTTACTTTATAACACTTTCAAAGGGAAATATCAATGAAAATTACTCTTTCAAATCCCATCTAAGAGTAGTCATATCTGGTAATTTTTTCCGGATCAATAAGCTATAAGAATTAACAAAAAGTACTACTAGTAACTAAATACATTAGGTATACTTCTGTCAATCAAACTTGCAACATTCAGACAAGAGTTTCCAGAGTCTAAATAAAATTTATCAACAATGTATATAGCAAGTATTATTTAACATCTTTAGCAAAAGTATAATTCTCCTGATTAGGAAACAAAAAGGACGCATACAAGAAAATGTTTGGAAACTCATTATAAATACTATGTCCAGAGACTTCCCTGGTGGTCAGTGGCTAAGACTCCACACTGGCAATGTTGGGGACTCAGATTTAATCCCTGGTAAGGGAACTAGCCATGAAATTAAAAGACGCTTACTCCTTGGAAGGAAAGTTATGACCAACCTAGAGAGCATATTCAAAAGCAGAGACATTACTTTGCCAACAAAGGTCCGTCTAGTCAAGGCTATGGTTTTTCCAGTGGTCATGTATGGATGTGAGAGTTGGACTGTGAAGAAAGCTGAGCGCTGAAGAATTGATGCTTTTGAACTGTGGTGTTGGAGGAGACTCTTGAGAGTCCCTTGGACTGCAAGGAGATCCAACCAGTCCATTCTGAAGGAAATCAGCCCTGGGATTTCTTTGGAGGGAATGATGCTGAAGCTGAAACTCCAGTACTTTGGTCACCTCATGCAAAGAGTTGACTCACTGGAAAAGACTCTGATGCTGGGAGGGATTGGGGGCAGGAGGAAAAGGGGACGACAGAGGATGAGATGGCTGGATGGCATCACTGACTCGATGGACCTGAGTCTGAGTGAACTCCGGGAGTTGATGATGGACAGGGAGGCCTGCAGTGCTGCGATTCATGGGGTCGCAAAGCTTCGGACACAGCTGAGTGGCCGAACTGAACTGAACTGAACTGAAGGGAACTACATCCCAGGGGCCATAACTAAGATTCAGCACAGCAAATAAATAAATATTATAAGAAATAAATACTATGTCCAATATTACAACAAAATGGCACTGCTGGTTATATAAATTGGCACATCCAATGTGGTTGATATTAACAACCCATTCCCAAGTGAATTGAAAGTCCACACAAAAGCTTGTATATAAATGTTAACAGCAGCATTACTCATAATAGTCCCAGAGTGGAAATAACCCACAAATCCATCAACTGATAAATGGGTAAAACAGATTGTGATCTATCCATTCAATGGAATATCATTCAGCCATAAAAAGGAATGATATGTCCTACAACATGTGTTAGCCTTGAAAGCACTGTACTAAGTGAAAGAAGCAAGACACAGAAGGTCACATATTGTATGATTACGTTGATATGAAATGTCCAGGTTAAGCAAATGCAGAGAGACAGACAGAGCCAAGGGCTAGGGGTGGGAGGGTAGGGAGGGAAATAAGGAATGGGGAGTGACTATTAGTGCGTATGAGGGCTCTCTTCAGGATGATGAAAATGCTTTGGCATTAGATAGTGGTGATGGCTGCACAACTGTCTGAATATATTAGGAAGCCACTGTATGCTTTATAATAATACATTTTATACTGTGTGAATTCTATCTCAATTTAAAAGAAACCCATTAATAGGAGACAAATAAATAAGCTATAGTATATTCACAGAAAAGATATCATACAGCAGTGAAAATAAATGAAGACAGCTATTAGTTAAAACATGCATAACTTCACAAACCATGCTGAGAAAATAGCTAGTTACTGAACAACAGGAGACACAGGTTTGATCTCTCGGTCAGGAAGATCCCTTGGAGGAGGAAATGGCAATCCACTCCAGTATTCTTGCCTAAAAAATCCCATGTACAAAGGAGCCTGGCAGGCTCTAGTCCAAAGGGCCACAAACAGGCAGACATGACTGAGCACACACAGCATCATACTCAAGAGTGAAACCTGAAGGCTCTTCCTCTAAGAGCAGGAACGCCGAGGATGCTTGTGCTACCAGTCCTATTCAACGCAGAATTAAAGCCAATGTTCTTTGCAGGAAAAAAAAGTCTTACACAGAGTCTTACACAGAGAAATTACGCAAGATGAAGAAACGAAAGAGATCTAAGTGAAATAGGAAGAAGTATAATCATCTGCTTGCATGACATAATTTTATATGTAGAAAATCCTAAAAGATTCCACAAAAGAAAAATGTGAGAATAAATGAATTCAGTAAATGAATAAATTTTCTGAACAGAAATGAATTCAGTAAATGAATGCATTTTGTACAATACAAAACCAACATATAAAAATCAGTAGTTTTTCTATACCACCAATGAAAAATATGAAAAAAATTAAGAAAACAACTCCACTTAAAATAATATCAAAAAAAAAATAAAATACTTGGGAATAAACCTAACCAAGGAGATGAGACTTGTACACTGAAACTTATAAAACAATGCTAAAAGAAACTACATAGAAGATACAAACAAAAAGACATCCCATATCCATGGCCTGTAAGATTCAGTATTATTAAGATTCCGTATATCTGAATATAATCTATAAATTCATCATACTATATCAAAATTCCAACAGCATTTTTTGTAAAAATAGAAAAATTCATTTAAAAATTCATATGGAATCTCAAAGGACCCTGAATAGTAAAAACACTTTTGAAAAAAAAAGTTGCAACACTCTCTTCCTGACTCCAAAGCATATTAAAAAGCCACAATGATCACAACAGTGTGGTAATGGCAGAAAGACAAAAACCAATGGAACAGCATAGAGAACGCAGGAATAAACCCTCGCGTATAGAGTAAAATTATCTTTGTTTGACAAGAGTGCCAAGACCACTCAATTGGGAAAGGATGGTCTCTTCAACAAGTAATGATGGTAAAAACCAGACAGCTACATGCAAAAGAATGAAGGTGGACCCTTATCTTACATCATACACAAAAACTAATATGAAATCATTAAAAATCTAAATATAAGATCTAAAACTACAAAACTCCTAGAAGAAAACATAGAGGAAAAGCTTTATAACACTGGAATGCACAATGATTCTTAGATATGATGCCAAAAGCACAGGCAACCAAAGCAAAAAGGGCCAATGGGGATTGCATCAAACTATAAACTTTTGTGTATCAAAGGACAAAATAAAGAGAGTAAAAAGATAACCTACAGAAGGAAAGAAAATATTTACCAATCATTTATTTGATAAGTCGTTAATATCCACAGAATATCAAGAACTCCCACAACAAAACTCCAAATAATCCAATTAAAAATGGGCAGAAGACTTGAATAGATGTTTCTACAAAGATGAGTATTTTGCATATTTGTTGAAATTCATTGGAAGGGCTGATGCTAAAGTTTCAATACTTTGGCCACCTGATGCAAAGAGCCAACTCATTAGAAAACACTCTGATAATGGGAAAGACTGAAGGCAGAGGAGAAGTGGGGGCAGAGGATGAGATGGTTAGATGGCATCACCGACTCAACGGACATGAATTTGAGCAAACTCAGGAAGATAATGGAGGATAGGGGAGCCTGGCATGCTGCAGTCCATGCGGTCACAAAGAGTGGACATGACTTAGCGACTGAACAAGAACAACAACAAAGATGATATACCAATGGCCAATAAGCATATGAAAAGATGTTCAACATCACTAATCATCAGAGAAACGCATGTCAAAATCACAATGGGATTATCTCTTCACACCCAATAGAAGGGTTACTATCAAATAAACAAATTTTTAAAAAACAGAAATAACAAATGCTGGTAAGAATGTAGAGAAGTTGGAACACTTGTCTACTGTTGGTGGGACTGTAAATGGTGCAACAGCTACGGAAGACAGTCAGGAGCCTGCTCAAACAGAAAAACAGAGCAGCGGCTGTCCTGGCTCAGCGCCCGCTGTTCAGTGTGTGGCCGAGGGTGGGCGCATCTACCTCCAGAAGCACTGAAAACTGGGGCTGGAGTTTACACACTCATGATCCAAGCCGCAGAAGCAACCCAAACATCCACTAAAGAACGAGCGGATGGATGGATAAGCAAAACGTGGTAATAAACACATACAATGGAATATTGCCTTAAAAAGGAAGGAAATCCTGTTATATGCCACAATATGGATGAACTTTGAGGATATCATGCTAAGTGAAACAAGCCAGCCACAAAAAGACAAATACTGTATGAGTCCACTTACAGGAGGTACTAAACTAGTAAAATTCATAGCAACAGAAAGTAGAATGGTGGTTATCAGGGGCCAAGGAAAGAGGAAAAGAAAAGTTGTTTAATGGATACAGTGTCAGATCTGCAAGACTCAAAAGTTTTGGAGATGTCTTTCACAGCAACTGAATGGAACCACTAGTTTAAAATTATGATGGTAATTTTTATGTCACATGCTTTTAAAAAATATTACAGTTTTTAAAAAGTGAGACACTCGTCTGTTCCAAATGCTCTGTAGGTATTTAAAGAAAAAAAGGTAAAGAAGACTAAAGAAAATATTTAAATACTGATGTGGAGGAAATCTATTATGAAGTTTTAAAAACAGTTTTGGAAGCTAGTATATGAAGTCTAACTCCTTTTTTGTGTGTTTAGTAAAAATATAAAAAGAGGGTCATACACATTGGTGGTAGTAACCCCCAAAGATATTGGGCTGTAATCTCCCAAAACTATAAATGTTGTTTTATTTGGGAAAAGGGTCTCTGCAAATGTGATTAAGAATTTTGAGATGGGAAGATCATCCTGGGTCACCTGAGTCAGCCTGAATGCAACCACATGTATTCTTACAAGAGGGAGACTGATGAAAAGCTGACACACTCAGAGGAGATGGTGATGTGAAGACGGAGACCAGCACGACTGTAAGAGGCTGGAGGGATGCCACACCAGCCAACCAGCCAAGGGACACCGACAGCCGCCAGAGGTGGAGGAGGCGAGAACCGGCACTCCCAGGGCCTCTGGAGGAACACGGCCGGGCCTCAGTATCAGACTCCAGGAAGTCTCATCTGAATTTTTCTAAAATTCTTACTGAAATACTGTTGATTTACAATGTTGTTAGTTTCAAGCATACAGCAAAGGGATTCAATTGTGTGTGTGTGTGTGTGTGTGTGTGTACAAAAAATATTTTTTTCCATTATAGGCTATTACAAGTATAGTTCCCTGTTGGTTATCTTATAGTACAGTGTATATTTTAACCCCAAACTCCTACTCACCCTAAATTTTAGACTCAACTCCAGAACTGTGAGAGAATAAATTATTGTTGTTTTAAGCTGCCTAATTTGTGGTCATTTGTTTTGGTAGTCATAGAAAACTAATACACGTTTGAAAGCACATAAAATTTTTCTGGATGGATCCACAGAAAATTGTTAACAATGACCACTTTTAGAAGAATGTATATGGGACTAGCTAAAGAATTTTTACTTTTCATTTTAATACATAGCCTTGTCTTTTATTTTAATGAACAACAAGTTTAATATTTTTTATCAAAATGTTTTTAAAAGCTCTAAAACTTTAAAATTCCAGCCCGGCACCCTGAAGCTGAATCAGTCTATACATGTTCCATAAGCCTCATTTCCTCCCCTTAATATTTTTTGGACATCGCATCTTCCTTGAAAGAGAGATCTGAATCTTTATTGCCCAGCATCTAGCAGAGTGCTTTGTCCTCTAACACATAATTCCTAAAACAGCACAATTTCATCAAATTATAGAACTCTTAAATATATGTGTCCTGAGTTTATAAATAAAATTTTACATGCTGAATGTATTTAAAATGTGAAAGGGAAACATGATATAATAGATTAATAGAATTCTAAAGCAAACCCTTTTTTGAAGTGAAAAATTATTAATAGATTTCAAAAATTTAGAAGATTTTTTCACTGTTTTCTTAGTACCTACTTTTTGATTATAAAATCCATTAAAAGAAGGACATTTTAATTTTAGATCACTCATTTGGTAAAGTCATGACAGGAGAGCGGTTGCGTGCAGTAAATCTTATTATAGAGCACTCTAGTCAAAATCAAATCCAACCAAAACTGTCATGCTGGATGTTGGAGTTGGAGCTGTGTTCTAGCACTTGTTTTGCCATACACTAGCTGAGTCTCAATTTTATCATCGATCATTACAGTACCATCTTCATGTGGTTCCTTATTTAATATACATTTCCAGAGCATTACATTTCCAGAGCATTCATTACGTGCCAGGCAGTATTCTAAGCACTTCACATACATTAACTCTTTTATTTCTCATAACTCTTGAGATTGATATTATTATTCCATTTTATAGATGAGAAAACCGAGGCATAGAGGCTAAGTAACTTGCTTCACGTGATTCAACTAATTGTCATGGTGAACTGTTGAAGTGAAAAATGAGATTTTGCCTTATATATGTTAAGAATATCTCCAAATACCTGTATTATTCCCCTGCCACAAAAGTACACTGAGTTGACTCATTGGAAAAGACTCTGATGCTGGGAGGGATTGGGGGCAGGAGGAGAAGGGGACAACAGAGGATGAGAAGGCTGGATAGCATCACTGACTCGATGGACGTGAGTGTGAGTGAACTCCGGGAGTTGGTGGACAGGGAGGCCTGCCGTGCTGCGATTCCTCGGGTCGCAAAGAGTCGGACACGACTGAGCGACTGAACTGACTGACTGAAGTGCCTAATGCAGAGTAGCGTGAGGTCATAAGATGTTACTCTGTGTTAGGCACTTAGCTACATACTGAGTACAGGAAGTGAAATACAGTAGCCCAGTGGCAATGTACTGTGAGGGTGTAACAGAGGCAGTTAGTCTAGACTGGAGGGTCAGGGAAGGTCTCCCTGAGAAAGTGATATTTAGGCTGAGAACTAATGGAAATTAATAGTGATTAGACCTAGGCACAATGACTAGATATAACAAGAGAATGTTTCAGGCATGTGGGTGAAAGCTGACAAGAGCTAGGCAACCTATGTGGCCAAAACAGAAGCTGAGAAAAAGGGCAGACTGGAAAGAGTCTCATCATACACAGCCAGGTATTTTATGCAAGGAAGTAGTACTGTGGGTGTGTGTGTTAGCTGCTCAGTCATGTCCAACTCTTTGTGACTCCTTGGACTGGAGCCCTCCAGGCTTCCCCGTCCATGGCATTCTCCAGGCAAGAAAACTAGAGTAGGTAGCCATTCCCTCCTCCAGGGGATCTTCCCAACTCCAAGGACTGAATCCAGGTCTCCTGCATTGCAAACAGATTCTTTACCATCTGAGCCACCAGGGAAGACCCATCATGGCAAATAGCAAGCATTCAATAAACAGTAGCTATCATTACTATATTATTATTATAAGCATCATCTCAGAGTCACTTGGAGATCTTAGACAGACTTCAGTTCAGTTCAGTCGCTTAGTGGTGTCTGACTCTTTGCAATCCCATGGACTGCAGCACGCCAGGCCTCCCTGTCCATCACTAACTCCCTGAGCTTACTCAAACTCATGTCCATTGAGTCGGTGATGCCATCCAATCACCTCATCCTCTCATCATCCCCTCTCCTCCCATCTTCATTCTTTCCCAGCATCAGGGTCTTTTCAAATGAGTCAGTTCTTCACATCAGTTGGTCAAAATACTGGAGTCTCAGCTTCAGGATCAGTCCTTCCAATGAATATTCAGGACTGATTTCCTTTAGGATAGACTGGGTGGATCTCCCTGCAGTCCAAGGGACTCTCAAGAGTCTTCTCTAACACCACAGTTTAAAAGCATCAATTCTTCTTTCTTTATACTCCAACTCTCACATCCATACATGACTGCTAGAAAAACCATAGCTTTGACTAGACAGACCTTTGTTGGCAATGTCTCTGCTTTTTAATATGTTGTCTTCAGACTTAATCAAACCCACATTTTAATCTTCTGGTTCAAGAAAGGCCTAAGTTAGCTTAGGGTTCTTAGGACTGAGTAAAGGGAAGTCTCTGATCTAAAACAAGTTCGTTGGGTGTATAAGCAATCTATTCCTTCTTATCGTATAGAAAGCAGATTTACTGAAAGTTAAATAAGTAAAGCCTGGATAACTCAATCAGTAGAGCACCAGACTTTTGACTTCCCTGGTGGCTCAGATGGTTTAAAAAAAAAAAAAAAATCTGCCTGCAGTGCAGGAGACCTGGGTTTGACCCCTGGGGGAGTTAGGAAGATCTCTTGAAGAAGGGAATGGCTACCCAATCCAGTATTCTTGCCTGGAGAATTCCATAGACAGATGAGCCTGATCAGTCACAAAGAGTCAGACATGACTGACTGACTAACACTTTTACCTCTCAAACAAGTAAATGTCATTTTATATTACTCAGGAGACTATCCATATTTTACTTGGAGGAATTTCCCATATTAAATGTAGGTTAAAATAAGCAGGCAGTCTCTAAAGCATAAAAAACTGTTTTCTTTTACTGCCCAGAAATTTCTGATACGGGATTTAATCTTTACTCACAAATGAAGAACTCATGCTAGTTCAGGACTGGGGGTTTTCATGAGAGTTTCTTTTTCTTTTTCTTTTTTTTTTTTTTAAGCAATGTATCATATAAGAAAGGGCCAAAAGAAAAGTGTGGAATTACAGTACTGAAAACAACACCTAAAACACAAGAATGAGACTTCATATAGCAAACGAATAAGGACACGAAATGATGAAAAACAAACACTGCAAATAACTACATAAAAGAAATGAAACCGCAGAATGAATTAGAGAATAAGATGTTCTAGATAGCCAAGTTTGCTAGAGGTTTGTCTCTGAAATAGCGATTATTTTATATAACTTTTTTCCATGTAAAATAAATCTAAGAAAATACATAAGCTTCACACTTTTTTAAACAAAATCGACTGATAATTATTTAAAATTTTCAGGATAATCCATTTGAGCAATCAATGTAGCAATACCCTCAAGATGTACTGCCAAAGAGTTATGAGGGAATCTTGTATCAAAATCAAGGTTCCAATATGGCTCTTTTGAATTTTAATGTCCTGTAGCTTTCCTTCCTCAAACTTCCTGATCAAACTAACACTTCTACTTAACTTGTAGCAGTGCTATCTAATTTTAGCTCTTGATTTAAAGAAGCAAGCAGGGTGAAACTGCATAAAGAGGGAGTAGGACCTACTTAAAGGAAGTCAATAAAATTTAGAACGCAGAGAAGACTTTTTTGGTTTATTTCCTGGCAGTTAACTTTCAGATAAATAAAATGCAACTTTATTTTAAGTCTTATGACTGAAGAAAGAAAAAGATGACTGATTAAACATTCTCAAGACATACTTGAGACTATTCAACTTCTTCCCTCATCTTCATAGAAAGAATTTAAAACTCATTTTAATTAATAATCTCTAAGAAATATAATCAAGATGGAGAAGGAAATAGCAACCTACCCCAGTATTCTTGTCTGGAAAATCCCACGACAAGGAACCTGGTGGCTACAGTCGATCGGATCGCAAAGAGTCAGACACGATTGAGCAACTAAACAACAGCAACAAGAAATAGAATCAAGATATTGAAGAAGCAAGTTTCTAATCTCATAATAAAACAGACATCACCTTTGAAGAGACAGTGGTCACCAAGGCTTATCTGACATCATATATATGCCAAAAATGTCTGACCATTCCAACAAAGTCAGAATTTATACTTTGCATCTTTGAACAAAGATCATATTCCAGGAATAAGCAACTGCTGTTACCAATTAAGTGAAAATAATGTTTTCTGTGGCACTTAAAAAAAGAATTATGGAAGGTAAAAGAAAGCTCAGTAAAAAGCATACCACAAAGAGGACATTTGTTTGTGACATGAGTTTCCTCGGAAAGTTGGAGAGACCTGTATGAAATCATGTTTAGCTTAATACAGATAGAAATAAATAAAAAAACTATATATGTGTGCATATGTGTGAGTTAGTATACCTACATACCCAGCTCTGTTGACTGAGAGGACCTCGGAACAATGACACTCCAGAAATAAGCACATCTGGATCTTGGTTTCTATCAATAAATATCACAGTCTCACAGAACGAACCAGGGCTGATTCTATGGCTGGGATGCGGAAAAGACTAGATCGGTCTGGAGCACCTTGCTGTACCAGAAAAGTGCTCAGAATGAGCTAAAATAAATAACATAGAATCAGATTATAAAACAGATATTCATATTGATATAGATAACTGGTTAAAAAGAAAAATAAACTGGGGAGAACAGACAAATTTTTGTTACAAAATTCCAAACAATCTATGTAGATACTGTTTCAACTTCAGTAAGCAGAACTTATGCCCCTCATCCACTTTGAGGATGGGCTAGACTCAGAGACTCACTTCCAAAGAATAGGTATAGAAAGGAAAAAATAGTAACTTTACTTCTCAACCTGGCAAACACTACCTTAACCAAGTGTTCAAAGTTAACATCATCAGTGATATCACATATTCCCTTGATAAGAAATGACGGTGTTCTGTGACATTCTTTCCAAAAACACGTAACCCTTGTCTAATAATGAAAAAAACACGGGACAAACCCAGAAGAATATTCCACAAAATAACTGACTAGTATTCAAAACTGTCAAGACCATGGAGACAAAGTAAGACCGAGAAACTGTCAAAGACCATAAGAGACTAAGAGAGACGACAACTAGACGCCACAGGTTACCCAGGAGCGGATCCTCAATCAGAAAGGCAATGTGAATAGAAAACTACAGATATCCCAACAAAGCCTGGAGTTCAATTAAAAGGAATGCATCAATGTTGGTTTCTTCCTTTTGACATATGTGCCATCTAAGATACTAACAATAGAGGAGATCGGATGAGAGGTATACAGAATGCTATATCTTAGCAAATTTTATGTAAATCTAAAATTACTACAAAATAAAAAGGTTATTTTTTAAAGATTTTGTCAAAAAAAAAACTTGATAAACAAAAAACTCTATCATTTACCTTCAAAAAAGTCATGTCCTGAAAAACAAAATTTTTAAAAAGTGTGATACCTCAGACCTACTAGAATGGCTAAAATTTAACAAAACAAAACAAAACACTGGTGAAACTAAATGCTGACATGGATGTCAAGCAAAAAGAACTCCCATTCATTGCTAATGGAAACACAATATGGTATAGCCACTTTTGAAAAGTTTGGCAGTTTCTTACAAAGCTAAACACTGATTTACCCTATGGCCCAGCAATCACACTCATAGGTATCTACACAGGAGAACTAAAAATTTATATGCCACACACAATTTATAGCAGCTTTGTTTATAATTATCAAAAACTAGAAGTGACCCAGATATCCTTCAATAGGTGAATGGATAAACTGGTACACACACACAATGAAATCTTATTCAGTAATAAAAAGAAATGAGCTATCAAGCCAAGAAAAAACATGGGAGAACCTTAAATAGATACTCTTTAAGCGAAAGACGGAGATCCAACCAGTCCATTCTGAAGGAGATCAGCCCTGGGATTTCTTTGGAAGGAATGATGCTAAAGCTGAAACTCCAGTACTTTGGCCATCTCATGAGAAGAGTTGACTCAATGGAAAAGACTGATGCTGGGAGGGATTGGGGGCAGGAGGAGAAGGGGATGACAGAGGATGAGATGGCTGGATGGCATCACTGACTTGATGGACGTGAGTCTGAGTGAACTCCGGGAGTTGGTGACGGACAGGGAGGCCTGGCGTGCTGCGATTCCTGGGGTCGCAAAGAGTCGGACAGGACTGAGCGACTGAATTGAACTGAAGTGAAATAAGCTAGTATGAAAAGGTTACATAGTATATGATTCCAATTATATTACATTCTGGAAGAGTCAAAACTATGAAGACAATAAAGAGATCAATGCTGCCAGAGGGTGGGGGAGGGAGAAAGGATGAATAGGTGAATTATAAGAGATTTTTAGGGCAGTGAAACTATTCCCTACGATAGTAATAATGGTGGATAAATAACATTACAAATGTCAAAACTTATAGAAGTTCACAACATAAAGAGTAAACTTTAATGCATGCTAATTTTAGAAAGTTTGGGAGACTGAGGAATCCCATAAAATGTGTGAAACCATCTCATTGAAGTGGTTGGGGAAAAAGAACTGACTTAAGCAACTTTGGAAATGAATGGACTTTAACACTAAAGGCAAAAAGAACTGGACAAAAGCACTGTTTTTAGTGTTGTTTAGTCACTAAGTCATGTCGAACTCTTCTGCAACCCCGTGGGCTGTAGCCTGTCAGGCTCCTCTGTCCACGGGATTTCCCAGACAAGAATACAGGAGTGGGCTGCCATCTCCTTCTCCAGGGGATCTTCCCAACCCACCCATGTCTCCTGCTTGGCAGGTGGATTCTTTACCACTGAGCCACCTGGGAAGCCCTGCACTTCTAGTTAATAAAGTTATTTTTTATGGGAGTATGGATTAAAAATTCAGATACTGCTACAAATGTCTACTGGAGCTGAACAGAACTCCTGTTTAATTTGGTATAGAAACAGATCGCCACATATAGGAATATCTATAGATGTCTATACACACCAGTTAGTATATATACCTATTAGTTCTGTTAGTTGAGAGTGCCTAAAAAAAATGACACTCCAGTAGCAATGAGAACACTTACTGCCCAGATCTTGGTTTTTATTACCATTCTCCAATTAAAAGTCCCAGGATACCCAGGAGAAATGACTAATTCTAGCACTGTGACAAGAAATATACAAGATGAGCTTATTGCATCTTGTAGTGTTGGGAACTGCTAAAAAAAAAAATTAAATAAAACACACACACACACACACACAGATGTTGGAATGTTAAAGGGGAACAAGAGCCAACTGAGAGAATACTCAATGGATAAAGCTGGAACAATTCAAGCAACAAAGTAAAGCAGTACTGGAATATAACTCAAAGTATAAAATACCCTTCAGTTTATACTGATATAAATCCTTGACTAAACTAATAAATGAGGAAAGAGAGACAAATTCTCCACGCAGAAGAAATTCAAATAAGATATCTAGCTATTCCGCCCCAAGGACAGGGAGCACAATCCCTCACTTCATAAGTGGGCTGTACAAAATTACTTCCTTCCAAAGACCACAGTATAGAAAGGGGAAAAGAGTTAACTCTGTAGTGGAGAAACCAGACAAACACTACTTCAGCCAGATGATCAAAGACAATACCAACAGTCATAAATCATGTTGATAGTACCCTTTATATGATGGGATTAAAATGGCATTCTCTCTGTGACCTTCCTCCCCAAAACACATAACCCCAGTCTAATTATGAGAAAAACATAAGATAAATTCCAATACATGTACATTCTACTATATACCTAAACAATTCCCCTAAAAACTTCTATATATTTTAAAGGTTTTAAAAACTAGGGGCAAACAGTGAGGTGGGGAAGCCAGATTCAGCGTCTCTCTCAGTCAACAGAAACATAAAGCTATCATTTTTCAATGATTCTTAGTTGAAGACTTTCCAAATTAGTCTGCTAAGATATTGCTATATCCAAAGACAAAGAAACACTGGTTAGTTGTACACTTTATTACCTGGAGAAAACTATGCCAGTTTTGGCCAACAAACATTTTCTGTCCACCTTTATTTGTCCTAAGCACCGCTTGAAGCACTGAAGTAACCTCACAGATTAAAAAAAAAAAAAAAGCTCCTGTGCCTTGCTTTCATTTCTGTGAGGAAATCAGATAATATACAAGCAAACAGTAAATGATCTATCATATAGCAATAAATGCTATAAAGTTAAAAAAAAAAAAAACTGAGGTAAACATGACCAAGAGGGCTACACTAGCTGGAGCTCGGGAAATGCCTCTTTAAGGAGACGACATTTGAGTTGAGACCAGAGTGATGCCTATACAGAAAGACAAGCTTGAGGCAGGGTAGAGGTGGGAAATTCCAGGCAGAGAGAACACACACAAAGGCCAAAAAGAGTAACTTTTAAGTATTTGAGATAAATCAAGTGGGCAAGGCAACCGCCCAGATAGAAACAAAGTAAGCAACATATCCTGAACTCTACAGGTACAAATATGCATTTAACAGTAATTGAAATAAAGTTAAAAAAAATTCACCTCTCCAACACTGATCACCAGGAATTCATCAATCATTAGATCCACATTTAGACTCTACACCCCCATTCAGTCCTATCCCCACTGGCACAAATGTCCATCCCTCATTTGGTTAATATGCTATTTTGAACTGTTCTTCCACCTTCCCTCTAAAACCACCATGCCTGTGGTTCACATTTCCTTATGTCTCTGATAGAAGTATTTAAGAAAAAAAGACAAGAGGGAAAGTCTACCCAGAAAATGATCCTGAACTCTCCCTACCAGATCTCATTACTTCACACTGTACAGCCAGAAGTTATGTGCAACAGCACTGAACAGACTAACTTGGGTTCAAACTGAGGTGCTATCAGCTCTATGAGTTTGAGCAAGCTGCATAAACTTTCTAAGACTCAGTTTCCTCATCTGTAAAAGGTTGTGAGAATTAAAGAAGATAAAATGTGGCACCTAGTAGAATAGTCAATAAATGTTAACTACTGCTGGTAGAAGTAGCTGAGCATTTATTTTGTTCAAGGACCAGAGCTGGCCAGAGGGATTACAGAAATGACAGTTGGCTACAGCAAACTGTTTGAGAGATAAAATTGTCAAACTCCCTTAGGTCAGGGGCTTTGTCTTTTTCTGGTTCACCAGTGTATTCCCAGAATCCAGAACAATGTTAACACACGGTAGGCATCACTATTTGGTGAATGAATGAATGAGACCCCATTAAGACAATGGAGCATAAAGGAACTTGACTTTGCTCCAATATAAAGAAAAATTTTCCTTCCCCATCAAGATCTTAAACAATAACCTAAGGCACTGTTAAAACATTTATTATTTTTCATTGCTTTCCCAAAACCTAAGACAGTGTTCATAAAATTAGGGTACTCAAATTTATTGCTGTTAAAATTAAGCTATTCATCAAAAATTTTTAAGTAATAAATTATGCAGTTTATTGTTAAGGAATATTTTTGCTTGCTGTTGCCTGAGTGAACAAACTTTAAAAACTTGGGTAAATTTCTTTCTCATGGGTTTACCCATTATGTTTAATTTATGTTGGCAAATATATATTGATTTCACCTTTCTCTATGTCATTTTATAAAAACATTAGTTTATCCAGTCATTTAGACAAATCCAAATCTTTTACAATTTCTTACGTTTCAAAGATGGTTACCTTCATTATCAGCTCTTTAGGTCAAAGAAGGACTTTTCAGGGTGATAAAAACGGAGAAAGGAGGAGTTCACCTCTCTCAAAATGAGTTTTCAATTACTATAATTATGCATAAAATAAGACAGGGAGCATTTCTGGGCCAACACTTGAAGCCTTGAGTCCCATAAGAATTAAACTGGAGCCATGCATAAATTGGGGGCAAGTTCTGCAAAAACCTCTTCTTCCTGTACTGCCGCTGAATGAAAAACTCATTGCTAAGATTCATCAACACGAGTGTATTTTCTAACACATAGTAGCCGCTCTGGCCACACGATTTTCACCATTTTCTATCCCAGAAACAAAAACGGACGCGTTTAAACCCCGCCTGACAATTACCACAATGGCAGGGTAGCGATCTCGACAGCCACACTGGTTAAGAGCTTAAAAAGTAAGAATCTAGTTTACCGAGACCTCACCTTAAAGCAGCAAGGCCTGATTAACCTACACTGCTGGCTATTGTATGGGTCCCCCAAAGCTTCCAAGCTGGAAATATACCTGAACTCTACTGACACCTTCCAAGACAGAAAGCCAGGCGGAAGGGCGGAGCGATGCGATCCGAATCGCTTTAAATCGCAGCAAGCCGGCGGGGCCGCAGGTGCGCGGGCCGGGCACAGGTGCGCTGGCAGGCCCCGGGACCACCGTCCCTGTCACCCTGAGGCGACCAGCGCCCTTCACAACCACCACAGCCCACGGAAGTTCTCTCTCATTCATTCATTCATTTGACAATTACACGAGGGGCGCCGTAGCAGGGCCGGCTCGTAGGCTCCCCGGCCCCAGCACCCGAACACCCTGAGCCGCCAGACGCGGCCCTGCGCCGCACGCATCCCTCGGGCGCGGCCGCCCGCACCCCGCCGCGCCGCGCTCCGGTCACCCGGATCCTGGCCCCGGCCTCAGCCGCACCCGAGCGCCCACGCCCCCCCGCCCTCCCTGTCGCCAGTCCCCCGGCCTCCGCCCCGCTCCGCCGCCTCAGACCCGCCGGGTTTGTGAGGCGAGGAAGGCGCGCGTCCGCGGAAGCCCCCGCCCCCCGAGCCCGGGACGAGGGCCCGCTCCGCGCGCGCCACTCGTGAACCTGAGGCGCCCAGGCGGGTGGGTCGGGCCCACAGTCCACTCACCTCCGCCGGGCCAGAACCAAGAGGTTGCTCTAAGCCGTTTGAAACCGCTTGGGCCGCCGCACACCCCGCAGTGTCCTCGTTGTTTATTGGTCCTGGGCGGACCGCCCATTGTCCTTCCATTGGCCCGTTTGAAAGAGCTGTGGGCACGCGCCGCCCGCAGCCTTAAAGGGGCCGTGCGCAGCCGTGTTTCCCTTGGAGCCTCACTCTGCTTGGTCCTGTAGGGAGGTCTCAGGGCGAGGAGCGAAAGATTAAAACTGTCCTGGAAGAAAGCTGTGTGAAGAGCTAGCTGTGCCTCCTGGGTGCTCAGCAGGTTTGCTTTACTTAATTGCACGTATTTAAACTCCTGTCAGTCAGTCAGTTCAGTCGCTCAGTCTTGTCCGACTTTTTGCGACAACATGCCAGGCCTCCCTGTCCATCGCCATTCCTGGAGCTTGTTCAAACTCACATCCATCGAGTTGGTGATGCCATCCAACTATCTCATCCTCTGTCGTCCCCTTTCCCTCCTGCCTTCAATCTGTCCCCAGCATCAGGGTCTTTAACAATGAATCAGTTCTTTGCATCAGGTGGACAAAGTATTGGAGATGCAAACACCCTGGCAGTTTTTTTTCCGAGTCATTTTATTCACAAATATTTATGTGCAGCTGGGTGAGTGAGGGAAACCAGAAAGGCAACTAAGATACAGTGGAAGGAGGATGAATGGAGCCGGGACGATGGATCCTGGCCTTGGACCTGCTCTGAGTAAAGCACTTTTCTCAGTAAATCATGTGGAACTTAGTTTCCTTATCAGTGAACTGTGATAATGATGTTTCCCTTAAAAATTTAGTGTGTGGAATTAATTAACTGAGTGTCTAGAAACGGGCTTTGAACAGTAATACATTCTTCGAAGACTTAATACTCTGGTTATTTGTAAAAATGAGAGACTTGGTTAATATGGTTCCTGAGATTCTTGTTTTGCCTCTACATTTAGTGTTTCTATGAATAAGACCTGATCCTAACTTCCAAGGAATTTGCAAACTACAGTTGTCAGAGGAATAAAATGTATATAACTAGTCACTAAAATCAAGCAATATGAGAACAATATACAAAGCTGTAGATGTTTAGGGGAAGGGAGAAAATAGATGGCAAAGGATCTGTGAAGGGGATGTATTTTTAATCTGAGATTTAAACTGTATGTAGCCAAGAGGGTAAGAAATGGAGAAGGGATGGGTGAAAGTAATAAAATAGGTTTTGTTTTAAGCTGCCACAATGGCAAAGATGAAAAAGTTTAACAACTTTTGGTTAGCTAAGAGTTAGAGAAATAGACATTTAAAGTCACTTGTCAGTAAAACTGGTACAAACTTTTAGGAGGCCAATTTAACAGTTATTAAAATGTAAAATGGATATGGTCTCTGGCCAAATAATGCTACTGATGGGAATTTGTCATACAGATTTATGCATGTATGCAAAAAAAATATACAAAGACATTCACTATGCACTGATTTAGAAAACAAACACATCAACAACAACAAAAAAACCCCTAAAAACTACATGTTCACTTATAGGGAACTTATATAAATTATGGTATATCCATTTAACAGAATACTATACAACTGTTAAAAAGAATATGGTTAATCTATATGTGCCAGTTAGAAAAATGCACAAATTTTATTTAATTGAAAAAAAGGCAAGTTGCAGAAAAGCATACGTATATGGCCTGATCTGGGGGCTTCCCCAGTGGTTCAACGGTAAAGAATCTGCCTGCAGTGCAGAAGCCACAGGAGATACAGGTTTGATCCCTTGGCCTGGAAAATCCCCTGGAGGAAGGCACGGCAGTGCACTCCAGTGTTCTTGCCTGGGGAATCCCATGGACAGAGGAGCCTGGCAGGCTACAGTCCATCGGGTTGCAAAACAGTCAGACATGACTGAAGTGACTTGGCACATGGAATGATTTTATTATATATGGTTATAAATGTATGTGTATATGTGTGCTTGCCTGAAAATGGTTAGAACAATACTGGATTCAAAAAACTTAGGCGGGATGGGACTCATTAGGGGAGGAAATGAATTTTATACCACTGACATGTTATAACATTTTTTTTAGTAGGAGAAGGGAGAATGGCTAGTAGTGGGAAAAGTATGGGCACAGCGACAAGAAAGTACATTTTATGTTGGGGCTTAGACCTGTGGGTTGATTTTAGAAGAGGGTTCATATTAGGAAGTTAGTGGGACACAAGAGTAACTGAGAAAGAAACAATTTTTGGAGGGTCTTGAATACTAGCATAAGGAATTTGTACTTTATTAAAGCAGGCAGTGAAGAGCTACTGAAGATTTCTGAGCAAGGGAGTGACAAAATTAGAATTTCACTTTAGGAAAACTAACTAGCTTGATTGTCTAATTCTAAAATGGTTAGAGTTGAGAGCCCAGTTAGGCGTCTGATATGAGCAATGGAAATGATGAGAAAAGATTCAAGAAAGAGGGAAAGTTTTGGCAACAGACTAAGTTAGGAATAAAGGTGAGGTGGGGCCCATTTAGAGAGATGAATCAAAGAGTGTGGCCAGGATTTGAGAGCCTGGGGAATGGGAGACAATGATTGCCCAAGTGGGAGTAGAAAGTCAGGAGAAGCCAGTCCCAAAGGGAAGACAAGATGTTCTGTTTCAGACCTGTTTACTTTTACATAGCAATGAGATATGCAAATAGAATTGTGTAACTAGGCCTAAGGAGTCCAGGATGAGAGCTGTGAGAAGAGATTGGACTCAAGTGATATAGATATAAGAATCACCTCCATGGAGTGAAAAGATGAAATTGTGGCTGAGACCACAGAGTGAGAGAGTGGCGAGAATGAAAAGATGAGCAATGCAGATAAACCCACAGGCAGAGGGAGGGGGGAGGAGCCGATCTGAGCAAAATGTCACCCTAACTTTTGAGATGGAGAAGGCAATAGCACCCCACTCCAGTACTCTTGCCTGGAAAATCCCATGGATGGAGGAGCCTGGTAGGCTGCAGTCCACAGGGTCAGGAAGAGTCAGACACAACTGAGCGACTTCACTTTCACTTTTCACTTTCATGCATTGGAGAAGGAAATGGCAACCCACTCCAGTGTTCTTGCCTAGAGAATCCCAGGGATGGTGGAGCCTGGTGGGCTGCCGTCTATGGGGTCACACAGAGTCGGACACGACTGAAGCGACTTAGCAGCAACCTTTGAGAAACAGGCTAGCAGTATATAGAAATAGTCGTCTTCAGTCATTGATCATTGACATGTTTACTTTATTTAAATATTATCAGAAATAAATTGAAGATTACATGTAAGGAGAGAGTGATGGTAACCTGGAATTTGGTGAATAAACAATGTGCAGAGTCTAGATCCTGGAGATTTAGACTTTAGAACAAGATGGCAAAATCCCTTTTTGTCTTATTTGGTTTAGGTACAACCCCACTAGAAGGTGGGCATTAAATGTCTGATTCCCTTAATTTATTCATTCATTCAGCAAATATTTTTTTGAGCACCTAGAATGTGCAGGACTCTTCTAGGCATTTGGGATTATCCGTAAATAAAATATACCTCGCCCTGCCAAAAAAAACCCTCCTCTTATGGTGCTCACATTATAATGAGGAAGCATAAACAATCAACACTTTAAAAATCATATAGTATGTTATTGTGCAATGGGAAAATAGAAAAGAATGAAACAAGGTAGAAGGAATTGGGAAGTGCAGTTGGAAAGACTATAATTTTATGAAGAGTGGTCAGAGTTTCACTGAGATCACATTTGAGCAAACGCTTGAAAAAAGGCAAGGCAGTTCACCATGAGTATATCTAGAGGAAGAAAGTGCTACCCAGAGGGAACAGCTATGCAAAGGCCCTAAGTTGGGTGCATACCTGGCAGGTTTGAGAAAGAGCAGAGTATTTGGCAGCAGGAAGGTAGTGGCAGCTGTGGTCCTACTAGCAATAGAGAGAAGGGAATGGCAGATTCTGTGGAGCCTTGTGGAAACCTAATACAGTACCTTGCCCATAGTAGATGCTCAGTGTAGCAAGTCCAGGATTATCATCAAATGGCGTTTATCTGTGTATTTATTAGACTTATGTGCACCTACTTTATTCCTGGGTGCTCTCAATAGTTCTGCACATGGAAGTTAATAATGAAACCCTTGTGGACATTAGATACTAAGTGCAGACTGTATCACTGCAACCAGAAGCAGGAAACAAATGCCAAACATGCTGGCTGCTGAGTAACCGTGCTGAGCATTTCTGAAAAGTCTGCATTCCAACACAGTGCTCATTCCATCACAATCACAAGCCAATTTGGTGGAAACATCCCTGCCATGGGACATGGATCCATCCAGCCTAAAAGGAGCAGCTTCAGTGATTAACTTCAGCTCTCAGTCCAGGTACTCCCTGCATTATTGCCTGGAGACAGCAGTGGCAACATTAACACAGATCTTATGTGGCTCTGGTTTTTAGTGCCTTGACTGGCCTTCAAGATGGCAAAGCCTATCCCATCTTGCACTTGGTTGCATTTAATAGGTGCTGGTGGAATGAAGGGATGAACAGCTTTTTTTACTCTTGTAGTCCATTTCTCCTTAGGCCCCAAAATGCAGGCTGTCCAAGAACTTTGACCACAGAAGCATCAACTCCACCAAAGAGGAAGTATGCAGAAAGGAGAGACTAGGGACCTCTCTAGCAGGCTGTCAGCAGGCTTTTAAGGGCTGAAGGAAAAACCACTGAGAAGGGCAGGATAAGTGAAAGTTCTTGGCTATTTGTGTCTTGTAAAATGAAATAAGCAGATTGCATAGCCTTGGGGCTAACTTCAGCCTTGGGTTTAAACACAGACCCTTAATTAGGCTGTCTGGATGTTTTAACATCACATCAGGGTATCTAAAGTTGTGACGTGGAGCCATGACAGGAAATAAAATTCTGTCCTTTATGCAGAGCTTTACTTAGCTTCTGTCACCTGCTTAATGGGAGAATGATCTGGAGAGGAAAAAATGGGTGAGTGAGGGAATATTTCAAAACAAAGGCTGCCTGAAATATCCCCCAGCACATATCCTACTAGCTGGATCAGTTGAGTCATCTTCAAATATGAAGAAAAGACAGAGACTGTTTCTTAGCCACAAAAAGGGTTCAACCACATTTCTTTTATCATTATGTCCATTAGTAGAAATGACTACAGGTGCCCTTGAATGTCAGTGCATTATGCTTAGAACCTCCTACACCCTCAGCTCTCGCAGATGCTCTTTCCTGGTTCCTAGGCACCTGACTTTTCTTCTGGCCTAGGTTTGATGAAAGTTTCAGTTCATGCCTTGGAGACCTTTTATGGTTTACAGAGATCTGTTCATCTATTTCTGCTTTATTGAGTATGCCAAACCTTTGACTGTGTGGATCACAATAAACTGGAAAATTCTGAAAGAGATGGGAATACCAGACCACCTGACCTGCCTCTTGAGAAACCCATATGCAGATCAGGAAGCAACAGTTAGAACTGGACATGGAACAACAGACTGGTTCCAAATAGAAAAAGGAGTACATCAAGGCTGTATATTGTCACCCTGCTTATTTAATTTATATGCAGAGTACATCATGGGAAATGCTGGGCTGGAAGAAACACAAGCTGGAATCAAGGTTCGCGGGAGAAATATCAATCACCTCAGATACGCAGATGATACCACCCTTATGGCAGAAAGTGAAGAGGAACTAAAAAGCCTCTTGATGAAAGTGAAAGAGGAGAGTGAAAAAGTTGGCTTAAAGCTCAACATTCAGAAAACGAAGATCATGGCATCCAGTCCCATCACTTCATGGGAAATAGATGGGGAAACAGTGGAAACAGTGTCAGACTTTATTTTGGGGGGGCTCCGAAATCACAGCAGATGGTGACTGCAGCCATGAAATTAAAAGACACTTACTCCTTGGAAGAAAAGTTATGACCAACCTAGATACTATATTCAAAAGCAGAGACATTACTTTGCCGATGAAGGTCCGTCTAGTCAAGGCTATGGTTTTCCCTGTGGTCATGTATGGATGTGAGAGTTGGACTGTGAAGAAGGCTGAGCGCCGAAGAATTGATGCTTTTGAACTGTGGTGTTGGAGAAGACTCTTGAGAGTCCCTTGGACTACAAGGAGATCCAACCAGTTCATTCTGAAGGAGATCAGCCCTGGGATTTCTTTGGAAGGAATGATATTAAAGCTGAAACTCCAGTACTTTGGCCACCTGATGCGAAGAGTTGACTCATTGGAAAAGACTCTGATGCTGGGAGGGATTGGGGGCAGGAAGAAAAGTGGATGACAGAGGATGAGATGTCTGGATCGCATCACTGACTTGATGGACGTGAGTCTGAGTGAACTCCGGGAGCTGGTGATGGACAGGGAGGCCTGGCGTGCTGCGATTCATGGGGTCACAAGAGTCAGACACGACTCAGCGACTGAAGTGAACTGAACTGAACTGAATGTAAATGGTGGTGGTGGTGTTATTGTTTAGTCGCTCTGTCATGTCTGACTCTGTGACTCCATGGACTGTAGCCCACCAGGCTCCTCTGTTCATGGAATTTCCCAGGCAAGAATATTGGAGTGTGTTGCCATTTCATCCTCCAGGAGATCTTCCTAAGCTAGGAAGTCAACCCATGTCTACTGCTTGGCAGGCGGATTCCTTACTACTGAGCCATGGTTCTGTGTTTTAAACATCAAATTCCACTGTTCATTGTTGGTATGAAAACAATTCACTATTATATATTAACCTCGTATCCTGCAGCCTGGCATTACTGACATTTGAAGCTAAGCAGGCTCTGAGCTGGGGCTTCCCTTGTGGCTCAACTAGTAAAGAATCCCTCTCAGCGACTGAAGTGAACTGAACTGAACTGAATGTAAATGGTGGTGGTGGTGTTATTGTTTAGTCGCTCTGTCATGTCTGACTCTGTGACTCCATGGACTGTAGCCCACCAGGCTCCTCTGTTCATGGAATTTCCCAGGCAAGAATATTGGAGTGTGTTGCCATTTCATCCTCCAGGAGATCTTCCTAAGCTAGGAAGTCAACCCATGTCTACTGCTTGGCAGGCGGATTCCTTACTACTGAGCCATGGTTCTGTGTTTTAAACATCAAATTCCACTGTTCATTGTTGGTATGAAAACAATTCACTATTATATATTAACCTCGTATCCTGCAGCCTGGCATTACTGACATTTGAAGCTAAGCAGGCTCTGAGCTGGGGCTTCCCTTGTGGCTCAACTAGTAAAGAATCCCCCTGCAATGTGGGAGACCTGGGTTTGATCCCTGGGTTGGGAAGATCTGCTGGAGAAGGGAAAGGCTACCCACTCCAGTATTCTGGCCTGGAGAACCCCATGGACTGTATGACGGGCTTCCCACTTGGTGCTAGTAATAAAGAACCCGCCTGCCAACGCTGGAGACGTAAGAGACACGGGTTCAATCCCTATTTCAGGAAGATCCCCCGGAGAAAATGGCAACCAAGCCAGTATTCTTGCCTGGAGAGTCCCATGGACAGAGGAGCCTGGCGGGCTACAGTCCACGGGGTCGCAAAGACTCGGACATGCCCGAAAGTGATTTAGCTGTATGCTAAGCCATGTTCTCCAGCCCTCCCACACCCCAGTGAGTATCCAGTGGCCTTTCAGCATGTTTTTTTGCCTTCTTAAATCAGCCAGGATTAGTAACAGCTACCTGACAAGAGTCCTGACCAATGGACCTTCTGTGACCCTCACCCAAATCACACTCTCTGTGATAGCTGTGCTTTGCTTTCGTGTCATTTGCAAGTAGCTCAGGGTGCTTGTTTCCTTCTCCCCGCCAACAAGGCTCCGCAGGACCGAGATCCTGTATGTTTATGGAAGTTCCCACATGAGTTCAATCAAGTAAGCATCTAATTAAAAGGAGTCTTAATAGCACTGGCAAGACATAAGAGGCAGAAATCCCGGGCTAGGAGAGGGAAGCCACAGAAGGCTTTGGCGGACCAGTTTCCTTGAGGTGTGTTTGAAGTGAACCCTGCCTCTACGGCGGCTACAGATCACGAGCTTGCTGGAACAGTCCCAGTTTCATGTAGCTCTTGACCACTGCTCCCTCAAACAGGCTCAGATCCTGTGTCTTGGTTCGGTGCCCTAAATCCGAATTACGTAAGAGAAGGAAAGCCAATTACAGGTTACTCCCACGGCAAATGCCTTACCATGTCCCCGTATCATCAGATTAAAAGTGACCTGCCCAAGCGGACCGTACCTGCGTTTTGCCGCAAGCCTCTAGAGGCCACGCCGGCGTCTGAGTGACGGCAGATGGCGTGTTCTGACAGCACTCCTTCAGTCCTTTGCTTTCTTCCGGAAACGTACAGTGATTCTCTGCTTGTTCAGAGGAGGCGTTTGTTAGCAATTGATGGCTCCCGTCGGTGCGCACTGACCGTGCTGGGCCGTGCAGACGTGTAGCCGCCCTGAGGGCACGCACATGAGGGGTACTGTATCCTCGCCGGTCCTTTCAATCCTGACCGAGGGTGTTCACACCCGAGAAGGCCCCTGGCCGGGTGACATCCCTGGAGGTGGATGAGAACAGCTTCTTGTTTCCAGCTGATAGGGTTGCTCGGCGGAGGCAGACTCCAGGCCCAGGTGCCAGTCTTGGTGAGCCGGGGGTATAGGGTGGGCAGGTCTTGCCCGTGGCCTCGGTGAGCGGAGGGGTAGGGTGGGCAGGTCTCACCCGTGGCGCTCCCGCCCCCCTGGCAGCCGTGGCCTCTCGTGGGTGGGCAACGGGTGTCCTCCCACACACCCGCCCCAGGGCTCGCAAGCCGGCCTCAGGCACTGCTGCCAGGAGCTGTGTCCAGGGGACGCTTGCCCCTGAGAAGATTACTTGTCTCCACCTCGCTGCAGTAGATTCTTCATTTCCGTCCTCGTGGGTTTTGCATCTTCATTTTGCTGGTAAGTCCCGAAGCCAACACGTTAACGTAAAACAACAGCAATAGCAGGGAACGTGCAGAGCTTCTGGGCCCTGGACACCGCGCCACGCGTCTCACACACGTGAGTTCCGTTCACCTTCCCGGCTCCCTGGGGATGCAGTGAGTAGGATTATATCCAATTTACAGAAGACGAGAATGAAGCCCAGGGAGAGGAAGCAGCTTGCCCAGCGGCTTGTGGTTGGGAGTGCTTGACCCCCTGCTTGAGCCCAGGCCACCAGCTCTGGCGCCCACAGCGCTGGGCACCTGCGTCTCAGCCCCCTCACACACTTATCTTCCGGTGATTGTGTAGCATTAAATACAAATACAATGTGCGCTTGGGGCCTGAACACACAGCTGTTTTCAGAGGCGAAGGGTCGTGATGACTCACTCGACCAGTGTATTTTCTGAAGCTTTTTGAAAAATACCCTTTACATAACAGGCTAATACAATGGACATATTCTTTTTCTTTCTCATGGTAAGTGTCCATAAATAGTCCATAGTGTTGAAACTGAATGGGCATCAGTTTTCATATTTCTGGAGCTTCTGTGGCCAACGCTGCCTGCTCCCAGAGTGTCAGTCGGGGCTGGGGGCAGAGAACAGAAGCCTCTTTTGCTGGCTGGGGCAGAAGCGGGCTTGGTACCTGGTTTCAGATGCTCACACAGTGGTGGGGCGCTCTCTCCGGGAGCCACAGCCTCACACTCGAAACTTCTGCTGTGATGGGAGCTTTGCCCCAAGAGGCGCAGACACAGAACACTGACCCTGTAGCCCCGAAGGGAGCTGCCCGGACAGGCTGCTGGTGCCAGCGCTGCCCGGATCCACGGCCCCAGGGCACCCTTCACACCCGCCTCTCTGGGTCCCCCAGTTGGCAGGTCCTCGTGCAGGGCCATCCAGGAAACAGTTTCACCTCCCTGGCCGTGGCAGGGCGGGTTGGCTCGCCACCAGGGGCTGGAGTGGGTGCTAGGAGAGCTGGCTGCCAGCACCCACGGCAGCCCCCTCCACCAGCCACTCAAGCACCACGCGCACCATCCTTGTGATGGAGCGTCTCACCAGCAGCGCACCTGTTCACCTAACCAACGCGCATGTCCTTCCCCAGAGTGGAGACCCCACTCCCCTCATCCAGGTCAGTCCCAACCCTGTTTGGAGGTCCTGAAGCCAGCATCAAAATATTGTCCAGGGGACGCTTGCCCCTGAGAAGATTACTTGTCTCCACCTCGCTGCAGTAGATTCTTCATTTCCGTCCTCGTGGGTTTTGCATCTTCATTTTGCTGGTAAGTCCCGAAGCCAACACGTTAACGTAAAACAACAGCAATAGCAGGGAACGTGCAGAGCTTCTGGGCCCTGGACACCGCGCCACGCGTCTCACACACGTGAGTTCCGTTCTCCTTCCCGGCTCCCTGGGGATGCAGTGAGTAGGATTATATCCAATTTACAGAAGACGAGAATGAAGCCCAGGGAGAGGAAGCAGCTTGCCCAGCGGCTTGTGGTTGGCGAGTGCTTGACCCCCTGCTTGAGCCCAGGCCACCAGCTCTGGCGCCCACAGCGCTGGGCACCTGCGTCTCAGCCCCCTCACACACTTATCTTCCGGTGATTGTGTAGCATTAAATACAAATACAATGTGCGCTTGGGGCCTGAACACACAGCTGTTTTCAGAGGCGAAGGGTCGTGATGACTCACTCGACCAGTGTATTTTCTGAAGCTTTTTGAAAAATACCCTTTACATAACAGGCTAATACAATGGACATATTCTTTTTCTTTCTCATGGTAAGTGTCCATAAATAGTCCATAGTGTTGAAACTGAATGGGCATCAGTTTTCATATTTCTGGAGCTTCTGTGGCCAACGCTGCCTGCTCCCAGAGTGTCAGTCGGGGCTGGGGGCAGAGAACAGAAGCCTCTTTTGCTGGCTGGGGCAGAAGCGGGCTTGGTACCTGGTTTCAGATGCTCACACAGTGGTGGGGCGCTCTCTCCGGGAGCCACAGCCTCACACTCGAAACTTCTGCTGTGATGGGAGCTTTGCCCCAAGAGGCGCAGACACAGAACACTGACCCTGTAGCCCCGAAGGGAGCTGCCCGGACAGGCTGCTGGTGCCAGCGCTGCCCGGATCCACGGCCCCAGGGCACCCTTCACACCCGCCTCTCTGGGTCCCCCAGTTGGCAGGTCCTCGTGCAGGGCCATCCAGGAAACAGTTTCACCTCCCTGGCCGTGGCAGGGCGGGTTGGCTCGCCACCAGGGGCTGGAGTGGGTGCTAGGAGAGCTGGCTGCCAGCACCCACGGCAGCCCCCTCCACCAGCCACTCAAGCACCACGCGCACCATCCTTGTGATGGAGCGTCTCACCAGCAGCGCACCTGTTCACCTAACCAACGCGCATGTCCTTCCCCAGAGTGGAGACCCCACTCCCCTCATCCAGGTCAGTCCCAACCCTGTTTGGAGGTCCTGAAGCCAGCATCAAAATACACTGTTCAGTTCAGTTCAGTCGCTCAGTCGTGTCCGACTCTTTGTGACCCCATGAATCGCAGCACGCCAGGCCTCCCTGTTCATTACCATCTCTCAGAGTTCACTCAGACTCACGTCCATCGAGTCTGTGATGCCATCCAGCCATCTCATCCTCGGTTGTCCCCTTCTCCTCCTGCCCCCCATCCCTCCCAGCATCAGAGTCTTTTCCAATGAGTCAGCTCTTCACATGAGTTACACTGTTAACAACCAGCAATTGACCAGCAGACCTCGCTTTATTGCACTTTGCTTTATACGGCTTTGCAGATGCTGAGCGTTTCACAGATTGTGGGTCTGCGGTGCCCTCTGCACGGAGCAAGTCTGCTGGTGCCATTTTCCCCAATTTACTCACTTCACGTCTCAGTGTCATATTTCAGTAATTCTCAAAATGTTTAAGACTTTTTGATTATTGTTCTGTTTGTTATGGTGATCTGTGATCAATGATCTTTGATGTTATTATTGCAAAAAGATCACGACTTGCTGAAGGCTCAGAGGACAGCATCTTTTTAAGCAATAAAGTATTTTTAAATTGGGGGACAGCTATTGCATACTTACTATACTATAGTGTAAACAATTTTTATGCGCCGTGGGAAGCCAACAAATTCATGTGATTCGCCTTCTAGAATATTCTCTCTGTTGCCGTGGCCTGGAAACAGACTCCCGATATCTCCGAAGTGTGCCAGTAATCTGTGTAAAACAGTGGAGGAAAGTGAGCGAGACAGGGAAAGCTGGCTAGCGTGCCTGAGTGTATCCCCAGCAGAGAGGCGAGTCGGAGCCCTGCTCAGCCATTACAGGGCCAGTCTCCGTGGAGCGCCCGAAGGCCGCTGGTGGTGGTGCAGATTCCTTTCCTCTTCTCCCACCCTGTTTCCTGTGCTTTCGGCCAGATCCTACTTGGTTGGGACGCTTTGCTGTAGGGGTGATGGAGATCATTATGCGTGAGTGGTCTGGGGTCTGGTCACCAGTGGCCCTCGGGAGTGACAGGGAGCCCTGATGGTCCACTTCCTGCTTCCTAGTTCTGGCCTGTGGTTCAAGGCACATCCCTGGCCTCGCTCCAGGCTCCATCCAGCGTCGTGTTCTGTCACAGACTCGTGAGACGTTAGGTCATAAGTCCCAGGTGAGCCAGCTGGAAAAGGCTCCTCTTGCTTCGGGCCCCACTCAAAACTGGCTCCTCAGGGTTGCCTAGTGAGTAACCTGGGTCGGCGCAGCTGTATCTGGAGCGAGTTGTCTCTGTGATACAAAGACCCCCATCCGGCTTTGCAGCTTATTACTCATCACGGGGGTGCAAGGCACAGAACTTGTACTTAATTTCAAAGAAGATCTCCATCGTGGCCCATGTCACTACCCCAGACCCCAGGAGCTCGACGGAAGCACCGCACTCTGACGACCTTAAGGAGCTTATCGCCCACGTTCCAGTGCGTGCGTGTAGCATCGAGCATCAGGGATTCACCACCTCCTGCTCACTAGTCACTCCTATCAGCGCTCTAAGTTCAATACAGTGGATCAGGGGTTGTCTGCAAACTGAACAAGGCACAGGGGCCTAGAGCTGGCGTTGTCTTGAGTAGGCAATCCTTTGCAGTAATTTTGGGATACATTTATCAGTGCACCAAGTGGTAATGAATCTGCCTGCCAATGCAGGAGATGTAGGTTCAATCTCTGGGTCAGGAGGGTCCCCTGGAGTGGAAAGTGGTGACTCACTCCAGTATTCTTGCCTGAAAAATTCGATGGGCAGGAGACCCCAGTGGGCTGTTATCCATGGGGCTGCAAGGAGTCCAACACGACTGAATATACACGCTTGTTTGAGATTTCTTTTTTATTCTTGCTTAGCTGGGCATGATTCTGTTTGCCTGCCAGGTCGACTAAAATTTAGGTGGCTTGCATTAAATGACCTGAAGATGCCAGAAATTCTTTATATATGGTTAAAGCAGACTCACTTGCTGTGTGACTCAGGGAACTGAAACTGGGGCTCTGTACAACCTAGAGGAGAGGGATGGGGAGGGAGGTGGGAGGGAGGGTCAAGAGAGAGGGGACACAGGGACACCTACGACCGATTCATGTTGCTCTTTGGCAGAAACCACCACAGTATTGCAGAGAAATTATCCTTCAAGTAAAATTAATTTAATTACCAAAAAACACGTACAAACCCAAGGAGATGGGCGGACTGGAGTGTACTGCCATCCTTGCCAGGTGAAATAAAAGTGGGTTTGGTGAGAGAAGAGGAAGGAGAGTTTTCTGGATCGATAGCTGTGCCCCGGGCTCCAGCAGCTACACTCCTGTTCTCCAGGCGGCATCTGTCCCTGCAGGAGCACGTGCAACTAGCGCCCGTTTGGTTGCTTTACAGTCAGGCCCACAAGCCAGCCTTCTACACAAGCCAAGGCGCAGTGAGAACAGGGTAGGGTCAGAATCCTTAATCCTACACCTTTCAAGACTCACCTTCTTGGAAATTTCCCCTTGGATGATATACTGCCCTCGACTGACTATTTAACTGGGAAGGTGTTTCCCTAGGTCCCCGCCTGGGGCTTCCTTACCAACCCTCCCTTTACAGGTCAGGAGAGCGGGGGGCCCCAAGCACATCTGCTCCGAACGGGCGGTTCAGGAACTAAGACAGTAATCACATGTGACCTTCGTTGAGTTCAGAGGGGACAGCTGGATCCGAAACATTTTTTATCTGGTAAACTTCATAAGGGGCCGCTCTCTCCAGTAAACCTGGGAGCCATTCCCACGCCCTGTGCGTTCACGCTATCGTGGAGCCAGGCTCTGAGGACAGGCCGCTAACTTCCTGGTGGCCGGGGCAGAGGAGTCCCATGCACGGGGCTGGCGCCGCAGCGTCTTGCTTCAGAAATGCTACACCCCTCAGTCCGTGTCTCTGAGCTGACCCTGAGGGGGTGAGTGGCCGTGACCCCATGTCAGTGACCTGGGCCCTCAGAGTCAGTCCAGCAGCCTCCAGTCACCAGGCCGAGACGCGCTGTTGGCTGGTCTGTCTGTTTGCTTTTATACGAATCAAGTTGGATCTTGGCGGGTTGCCTAGAACTGTCTTGGTTCTGTAGACTTCAGGCTCACAGGTCTCTGCAATGACTTTGGGGTGAAATTTGTCAACGTGGAAACATTGGTTCGAAATTTTCTTATCCTTGAATACCTGGGGATGGTCTGTTTGCTTGTTGAGCTGAGTGGAGTGTGAGTGGCCTGCATGAAATTAAGTGAAGCTACCAGACGCTCTTGGATATGGTTGAAAAGGCACACAAGCACGGGGAGGTGAGAGGACTGGGGCGACTGTATTCACCCGTCCACCCCTCTCCTAAGATGACCCAGAAAAATACGTCAGTGCTAGGATGCCAGCATCTCTCAGGGACCGCAGCGGGTGCCCACTGTGGGTTGAGGGCTGGGTAGAAGACTGCTGTTTCTGAAATGAGCTCAGTGATTTCAGTGGGGAGGATGAGACTCCCAAGGCAGAGACCAGCATCGGAGCTGAAGGACCAGGGTCAAGATGCTGTGACTCCTGGAAAGGTCAGCCAGGCCTGACGGCTGTTCAGGGACCTAGTCTGCCTGCGTCTCTGGCAGAGATGACCCATCACGGGGTCTCTCCCTGCTTCATAAACTGCCAGAGAAAACAATGTCACCTGGAATTTATTGGCACCTCTAAGTGAAAATAGCTTCCACCTCCGGTTCATCTTTTGCGTGGGCAAGCATCACACGAGGCTGAGGTTTCCTTAGAGCAGAGCTTCTCAAGCTTTCACGCGTGTTTGTATCACCAGGATCACGTAGGCCCTGGCTCGGCAGGGCTGAGGTGCTGCGGCCCTCACCAGCCCCCAGGTGACGCCACGCCGCTGGTCCCCGGTCCGGGAGCAGGAGGAGGAAGGCTGCCCCGCCCGGCCCGTCTCCGCTTGGACCAGAGCGGCGCCCCACTTCACAGGAGTCTCCTATTAGCTTTTATCGGGAACAAAAGCAGCTCTAATTTAAAACAGATCCAACTTTTTAAAACACCTGGTCTAAAGATTCATAATAAAATTCAATTTAAAAAGAAGCAGAGGACCAACCAATTCCAGTTCCCCTTGTTCAGAGTAAGAGAAGGCGCTGTACTCTGGGGCCGCGTTCCCGACGGCGTGTGTGTGTGTTCACTTGCTTCAGTCGCGTCTGACTCTCTGCCACCCTCTGGACCGTAGCCCACCAGGCTCCTCCGTCCATGGGGATCTCCAGGCAAGGATACTGGAGCGGATTTGCCATGCCCTCCTGCAGGCTCCCCGACCCAGGATCGAACCCAGGCCTCTTCTGCCTCCTGCGTTGGCAGGAGGGCTCTTTGCCACGAGTGCCACCTGGGAAGCCCCTTACAGATGGAGTTTTCAGTTATCCAAGAAACCACTTTTGCAAGCTTGTGGCCCCATGGACTGCAGCCCACCAGGCTCTTCTGTCCATGGGATTTCTCAGGCAAGAACACTGGAGTGCTTTGCTGTTTCCCACCTCAGGGAATTTTTGCAGCCCAGAGATTGAATCGGCGTCTCCTGAACTGGCAGGCGGACTCTCTGCCACTGATGCCACCTGGGCAGCCCCTAAGGCTGCTCAGAGCAGAGCCCCATGAAGGTTGCGCTCGCCTGCTACCAGCTTTGTGAAGTGAAATTCTCCATCCACGGCCCTCCCGACTGTGGAACCATCTCCTCCAAAACTGCACTTTCCTTTGGCACCTCTCTCCCCAGGCTGGGGTCCCATCTGGCAATTTCCACATGTGCATTTTTGTCGACCTGGCACTTCCTTCCAACCTCCTGCCATAGGAGAAGCCTCCCGTGCCCGAGGCCTGGAGTGCCATGAGGAAAGGCAGGAGAAAATGGCTTTCGAGTAGACTCACCTATGCGTGCGACGTGCTTCCAAATTTGATAAATGCCAATGGCTTTCAGCTCCAGAGAGGCAGGATATTTATTCCCGGTTCACCTTCTGTTGGTCTTGATTCCTAACACGTTAATGTCATGTCCTTCCACCTATTGAAGTTCTTTTCAAATTACACTCAGGGCTCCATTTAAATGCCACCTTCTCTGTGATGTCATTCTGGATAGCCCTGTTCTTGTCAGAAATAACTGATCCCTGCTCTGGCCTCATGAGTGGCTGTGCAGCGGCTGACAATAGATTTTAGTTATTAATAACAGATTTATTATATGCTCTGAAGTCATCTTTATAAGGATATTGAAGAGTAGTCTTTAAAGTAACCCAAACAGATCTGGTAAATCCTTGTCCATTCTACCTGCCAAAACACAGGGAATTAAATTGTTTTTTATTGAAAGAGGGCACGGCAACTCACCCCAGTAGTCTTGCCTGGAGAACCCCCATGGACAGAGGAATCTGGTGGGCCACAGTCCACGGGGTCGCAAAGAGTTGGATATGACTGAGTGACTAACCACATAGTTTTATTGGTGCACTTAAAATTTTTTTAAAGTAATTTATTTTTATTTTTGGCTGTGCCGGGTGTCTGTTGCAGAGTTCGGCTCTCCACACTCGGTAGCTGTGGCACCAGGCTCAGCTGGTTCCACAGCATGTGGCTCCTCACTGCCAGGTGGGATCGAACCTGTGCCCCCTGCGTCGGCAGGCAGAGGCCCACCGGACCGCCGCGTGCCCTTGGGTCGCCGCCACTGCAGATTGCAGCCTTGAACACAGCTGGTCTTACACGGTATACTCTTCTTTCCCGTAGGTTGCAAGCTAATAAAAGAAAAAGATCACGTCTATTTGTTCTTTTTAAATTTTTAATACAGTTCTCAAATGTTGCTTTCCACTTACAGCTATTATAAACTATTGGCTCTATTCCCTGTGTGGTGTAATACATCCTTGAGCCCATCTTACGACCAGTAGTTTGCACCTCTTAAACCCCCACGCGTGCTTTGCCCCTTCCCCTCCACCCTGGTGACCACCAGTCTGTCCTCTGTATCCGTGAGACTGCTTCCTTTTCCTGCCACATTCACTAGTCTGCCCGTTTCGGTCCTCCATGCGTGTGAGATCACGCAGTGCTGGTCTTGCCCTGACTTAGTTCACTCAGCACGTGCCCTCTAGGTCTGTCCATGGTGCTCCAAATGGCAAGATGCTGTTCTTTTTTTGCGGCTGAGTAGTATTGCATTGTCTGCGTCTACGTCTCTGCGTGCCGCCCCTTCTTTATCCACCCATCTCTCCTTGGACAGCTAGGTTGCTTCCACACCTTTATTTATTATTCACATTAGAGCTAATATCTACAAGCTCCCCAGCCCTGTGAAACCCTCAGAGTCTTATTAACTTGCAATGTCCGGTTCTGAGCAGGACAGAAGACTGTGGGGATACTGAGGAGGACAGGGGAGCACAGAAAGGCCCACAGGGTGGGGCCGCCCCTGGCCAGAGAAGGCCGAGAAGGGGCACCTGGGAGGAAGGGGTCAAGGTCAACATCGGCCACCCCGCCTGCGCAGATGACTCTCCCAGGGCTGGACAGACGTCCCTCCTCCCATGAAGACCGGAGCCACTTGCCCGTCTGGGGCTGCCCAGGGGTCTCCCTTTCCCCACCTGCCCCGACCTGCGAGCAGTGAGCAGACGGCGGTTCCTGCGTGTGCACGGCGCTGCCCCTGTCTCTTATACACATCTGGTCAGTGAGGCAGGGGGGGCCACCCGGCCAAGAGGGCAGCATGATTAGCAGCTCCGGTGAGTGCTTCTTTGGCCGGGCGGACGACAGCTTTGAGATTACTGATGCGAATGAGGTTTGAGGATTTTCACTGGATATCAATTATCCATGACCTACGGTCTCCCCAGCTACCGAGGACTTAATGTTGCCTGTAAGCTTAAATGATTTCTTTTAATTAAATGTAAAAGATCAGACCCACGAAGGCTGGGGAGCCCTGTGAGCTGGGGCTAAGACTCCCTCACCTGGGCTCAGGTTCTGGCCCCGGGAAGAATTTGATTGGCAGGAAATAACAGGATTTCATTATCTATCTATGATCCATTAATAGCCTGAGCGTGCCCTGGGCTGTCTTTGGGAGACCATCCGTATAAAGTACAACTCGTCTCAGCCAGCAGGCAGGGGACTCTCTGGGGAGGAAAGAGGGGAGAGGGCAAAGGGTGTGGAGTCTGAGAAACCCCCGGGGCCCGTCTCGTGCCCACCCTCCCCTCCCACCCCCATCCTAAGCTGCAAGCGTGCCCGTCTGGGAGAACGGAACGACCCTCGCACTGCACGAGGCGCGTGTTGACGGTGCTGCCGCCCTGCCTGCAGGGGCGCAGCCTCGCGCGGAGCGGGCCCTGTGGCCTGCGCTCCCTGTTTCGCGTGCAGGTGCTCGGGTTTCCGCTCCCCCCTCCTGCCCGCACCTGCCTTGCCTCCTCCCGACTCGTGACACGTGAATTCAGATGGAAAACAGACAGTCAACGGCAGACGCCAGGTCATGTCCCGAATCATGAGGCTCCCTGGAAAGCGGGAGTATTTTTCCTTTTTGGAAGTCACTCTCATTCGCCTCATTTTCGGTGATTGCTGAGGGATGGAATCCAGCCGCCTCTTCTGCCCTCATGCTCGAGAGCAGAGACAGAAAACAGCTCTGGGAGTTTTTCCAAAGGGCGCTGGTGTCGCACCGGGTGAGGCCAGGGACTCGCCGCCAGGCAGCTGCATGTGGGCCTGTGGAGCCGGCCCGCTGGAAGAGGAGGGGGTCCGTTCAGCAGCAGAACTCACGTCTCCCCGCGGCTTCCTGGAAACACACGCAGCAGCACCACCGCCGCCGCGGGTAGGACGGCATCCCCCGTGCCCTGAGGGTACTCTGCATGTTTCCTGTGAGTGGGCTCAGAAAACCACACAAGGCAAGGAAAACACACCCAGGATCTCCTGACGACAGCTCTATGGGATCCTGTGAGCAGCCTCGGGTCCAGAGCAGGTTAGTGATTTGCTCAGCGTCTCAGAGATGGCTGCACATAGCTTTAACTCTGTCCGCATTTCTCAGGCTTACAGTTCAGCCCTGGGTGTTACTGCGTCTGGCTCTCTTTCCCTTTAACTGTGTTTTGCTCTCCACGAAAAAAGAACCCAAGAGAAAGAAAGGTTACAGGAAGAGGAACAGAAGAGAAGAAACACGTGTCTTCTCATTTCACTCTCAGATCTCCAAACCCGGAAGAGAGCTGGCGAGACGAGTGGCCGGGAGGTGCGGGCCTTTCCGTGCAGCGCAGCCACGGTGACGTCGTGCCTCCCGCGTGGTGGGCAGTGGGGCCGGGGATGCGCTCCCAGCCCTGCCGCGGGGGGCGGATGTGCCGGGAGGCGGCAGAGACTCGCCTTCAGGGGCGCCTGTGCTGTGACCCCAGCAGCTTTCTGAAGCTGAGCCTCCGTTCCCCTCGGAGGCCTTGCTTCCTGCTGGAGTCCCGCCGGCAGCTCTGAAATCACTCAGGTCAAGGTCAGGTGGCCGGAGCGGGAAGTCAGACACCAGGCAGCGGATTTAGGGAGCTGAACAGATGCCCGCACAGCCGGCTCCCAGCTGTGGTTCAGTGGATGTTCTGGGTGTCGGAGCCTAAATATTTGTGGATGAGAAGAGAATCGCAGCTCGTGGAACCGGCAGCGAATGAGCAGACTTGGAAGCTGATGAGGGCATGGAGGTGTGATGACGGGCAAGGAGCCGGCTCGTCTCCTGGAGTGGCTCTGAGGACCTTTCTGTGCAGGAAGGGCTGGCCGCGCGGGAAAATGCTGACGAGCAGGTTCCAGAGTCCTCGGGGGAGTCTGGCCGTGGTGGCTCCTCATTGAGCAGGTGCTTGGCTCAAACCCAGCACTGTACTCATCCCCAACGCGATGGAAGAGAAACCCCTGAGCAGACGGCCGTGGAGAGAGGGCTCTTGGCTTCTGGCCACCAGATGACACAGAGCGGCAGGTGGACGCAGGAAGGGCCGATCGGCAAGAGCCCCTGGCTGGAGGGGAGCAGCTGTGCAGCCGGTGGCCTTGGGTCACCACCTGGGTCTCAGGGGGAGCTGCACCGGGGAGCACTGCTGAGGCTGGAGGGGAGGACAGTGAGCCATGTGTGCTGCAGAGATGCTCGTGTAACGAGAACCCAGCATGTACCAGCAGGGACGAGGAAGACGAGGACCCGGGGTCCCCACGGGGGCTCCCACCTGGTGGAGGCTGGGTGTCTCCAGGACCCAGGGGACCCAGGGGGCTCCCACCTCTGGGGGAGGCTGGGCAAAGGACAATATTCACTCAGTCCCTTCTGAGCACCGGGTCAGGGAAAGAGGGCGGAAAACACCTCTACTATTTGCCAAGTGCAGAGGGTCCTCCACCCGTTTCTCTTCACCCTCCCCTGTCTAAAGCGTAAGCACCCCTTCAGAAGGCTACGCCAGCAACTGCGTTATTCCAGACGCCCAGTTGGCTCTCTCAGCACTCTCGGATCCCACGTTTATTGGGAGTCATTTACGTAGGAGGCCCTGCTCCTAGTGGTCACATCAATCCAAGATTAACAGGAACCCAGTCATCCCAAGAGCAGACGAGTTGGATCGCGAATCCGGCTCTCTGCCTTTACTGGCAGATCCTGTTTGTGAAATGGGTGTGACGATGCTCGTCTCACAGTTTAGAGACAAGGACCATATCTGTTCTATGAACCAACCATGTCTGCAAGCGACAGGCCCTGAAGGTGAAGGTGCCCCCCTTGCCCACCGCACAGTGGGCAGGCGCTGGGTGGGGAGGACGCTTGCAGAGAATACAAGTGAGTCCCAGCCCACAGCAGCTGATGCCACACACTCTGAAATCGCAGCCCGAGAGGACACAGACACTGGGAAAGAAAGATCTGAAGGTGCCTCCAGGGCAGGGCGGAGGAGGTGGCACCCGCTGGAGGGGACAGCACAGACCAGCCCGGACACTCCTGGTCGCAGCCTGCCCCGAGGCCGGGGCTGCCCTGTGGCTGCTCGGTGCCCAGAGACGTCAGGGGGCTGGCCTTGGGAGACCCCAGTGTCACCCCGAGAGCAATTCCCACTGCCCTGCAGGGCTCTCCAGGAGAGAGGCTGTGGCCCCCGTCTCTCTGCAGGCGGTTCAGAGGCCCCGAGTCTAGGAGATGCTGTCAGCACCCCAGCCCCTGACCAACCCCTCCTGCCCATGTTCCCACAGTGGCAGAGGGTTTTCACTGGACCCATTGTCCACTGAGCAGCCAGATCCTGAAAACTATTATAGGAAATACATCAGACGGTCGCTGGGAAGTGGTGCTGCTCCCCGGGCATCGTCCGAGGAGCAGAGTCTTATTAACTTGCAATGTCCGGTTCTGAGCAGGACAGAAGACTGTGGGGATACTGAGGAGGACAGGGGAGCACAGAAAGGCCCACAGGGTGGGGCCGCCCCTGGCCAGAGAAGGCCGAGAAGGGGCACCTGGGAGGAAGGGGTCAAGGTCAACATCGGCCACCCCGCCTGCGCAGATGACTCTCCCAGGGCTGGACAGACGTCCCTCCTCCCATGAAGACCGGAGCCACTTGCCCGTCTGGGGCTGCCCAGGGGTCTCCCTTTCCCCACCTGCCCCGACCTGCGAGCAGTGAGCAGACGGCGGTTCCTGCGTGTGCACGGCGCTGCCCTGAGCTCTAAGAGCAGGAGGCAGCACGTCCAGGGCCCCATCTCCCGGGGGGGTGGGGGGGGTCGGGGGCAGTCTCGGGTCGGCTAACAAGTGCTTTAAAGGCCAAGGGGTCTGCGATCTTCAGCAGCACACCCCCGGGGCACATCCTCACTGCCGGTGAGGCACCCGTGGGCTGTGGCTGAGAAACGGTGTCTGCACCCCAGGACTGAGCACCCCAAAGCGCAGGCCCCTTGGAAGCAGCGGCTCAGGGCAAAGCCCAGAGCAGGAGCAGTGAAGGGCTCCGCCTGGAGCCTGGAGGCTGCAGAAGGGAAGGGAGGTGGAAATGGGGTTCGAGGCTGAGCGAAGCTTTCAGACATTGCCTCACTCTCCCAACTCCGGTCCTCAAACCTGCACTCAGCGCCCAGCGCAGGTGTGGATAAGCGTTCATAAATCCAGGGGGGCACTGGAGGCTGCGTTTTGCCAGCCCCCTCCTCCTCCTCTTGCCTCTCCTCGTCTTTCACAGGAAGGAGGGGACAGGCTGATGCATGAGTCTCCAGACAGGAGGGTCCCCGTCCCTCACTTGATGTGTAACAGTTATGAACTGCTTCGGGGAGCAGCCCCCAGACACCCAGGACGGCCTTAGCCAGAGGGAACCGGCGGAGGAGAAGCCTTCCTCTCCTGCAGGTGGTAGAGATACGGCCAGGGCGATTATTTATCACAGAAGGCCTAGATGCCGTGAGAGGGCAGATGCTGGATTCCTTCATTTGTGATGAGCGGAAAAACCCTGCCTCAATGAATAGGAAGTCTATTCCCTCTCATCGGAAGGGGCTCAGCGCCGGTGAATTCAGCGGCTACGATGTCACAGCTGGCAGGTTCCTTCTGCCCGGCCGTGCCCAGGGCTGACTCTGTCCCTGGGGAGCCCTGACATCATCGGCCCACGGACAGTCTCCACACAAGGAGCACGCCCTCCCCGGAGACCCTCACACACCCCGCGGTGTCTGACGAACAGCTAACAAACCAGCCCCTGCAGAGGGATGGGGAAGCCACCTCGGGCCTGCACCTCTCGGGGTGTCCTCTCGGGGTGTCCTCTTGGGTCAGGGTCGGCGTGGCAGCTGGAGCCCCCTGAATCAGGCCGAGAGGAGAGGAATCTTCACAAAGTCGGAATCTGCTCTGCAGGAGGACGAGTGAGTGGAGGAAGCAGCGGTTGGATGAAGAGCTAAACTGGCCTCGCCAGCGTCTTCCCAGCAGAGAGGTGGTGTGGGGGCGACTTGGTGGTGGCTTAGTGGTTCAGCCGTGTCCGACTCTTTCATGACCCCCGGGCCATGGGCTCCTCTGTCCATGGGACTTCCCAGGCAAGAGGACTAGAGCCGGTCGCCATTTCCTTCTCCAGGGGATCTTCCTGACCCAGGAAAACACCTCTACTATTTGCCAAGTGCAGAGGGTCCTCCACCCGTTTCTCTTCACCCTCCCCTGTCTAAAGCGTAAGCACCCCTTCAGAAGGCTACGCCAGCAACTGCGTTATTCCAGACGCCCAGTTGGCTCTCTCAGCACTCTCGGATCCCACGTTTATTGGGAGTCATTTACGTAGGAGGCCCTGCTCCTAGTGGTCACATCAATCCAAGATTAACAGGAACCCAGTCATCCCAAGAGCAGACGAGTTGGATCGCGAATCCGGCTCTCTGCCTTTACTGGCAGATCCTGTTTGTGAAATGGGTGTGACGATGCTCGTCTCACAGTTTAGAGACAAGGACCATATCTGTTCTATGAACCAACCATGTCTGCAAGCGACAGGCCCTGAAGGTGAAGGTGCCCCCCTTGCCCACCGCACAGTGGGCAGGCGCTGGGTGGGGAGGACGCTTGCAGAGAATACAAGTGAGTCCCAGCCCACAGCAGCTGATGCCACACACTCTGAAATCGCAGCCCGAGAGGACACAGACACTGGGAAAGAAAGATCTGAAGGTGCCTCCAGGGCAGGGCGGAGGAGGTGGCACCCGCTGGAGGGGACAGCACAGACCAGCCCGGACACTCCTGGTCGCAGCCTGCCCCGAGGCCGGGGCTGCCCTGTGGCTGCTCGGTGCCCAGAGACGTCAGGGGGCTGGCCTTGGGAGACCCCAGTGTCACCCCGAGAGCAATTCCCACTGCCCTGCAGGGCTCTCCAGGAGAGAGGCTGTGGCCCCCGTCTCTCTGCAGGCGGTTCAGAGGCCCCGAGTCTAGGAGATGCTGTCAGCACCCCAGCCCCTGACCAACCCCTCCTGCCCATGTTCCCACAGTGGCAGAGGGTTTTCACTGGACCCATTGTCCACTGAGCAGCCAGATCCTGAAAACTATTATAGGAAATACATCAGACGGTCGCTGGGAAGTGGTGCTGCTCCCCGGGCATTCGTCCGAGGAGCAGAGTCTTATTAACTTGCAATGTCCGGTTCTGAGCAGGACAGAAGACTGTGGGGATACTGAGGAGGACAGGGGAGCACAGAAAGGCCCACAGGGTGGGGCCGCCCCTGGCCAGAGAAGGCCGAGAAGGGGCACCTGGGAGGAAGGGGTCAAGGTCAACATCGGCCACCCCGCCTGCGCAGATGACTCTCCCAGGGCTGGACAGACGTCCCTCCTCCCATGAAGACCGGAGCCACTTGCCCGTCTGGGGCTGCCCAGGGGTCTCCCTTTCCCCACCTGCCCCGACCTGCGAGCAGTGAGCAGACGGCGGTTCCTGCGTGTGCACGGCGCTGCCCTGAGCTCTAAGAGCAGGAGGCAGCACGTCCAGGGCCCCATCTCCCGGGGGGGTGGGGGGGGTCGGGGGCAGTCTCGGGTCGGCTAACAAGTGCTTTAAAGGCCAAGGGGTCTGCGATCTTCAGCAGCACACCCCCGGGGCACATCCTCACTGCCGGTGAGGCACCCGTGGGCTGTGGCTGAGAAACGGTGTCTGCACCCCAGGACTGAGCACCCCAAAGCGCAGGCCCCTTGGAAGCAGCGGCTCAGGGCAAAGCCCAGAGCAGGAGCAGTGAAGGGCTCCGCCTGGAGCCTGGAGGCTGCAGAAGGGAAGGGAGGTGGAAATGGGGTTCGAGGCTGAGCGAAGCTTTCAGACATTGCCTCACTCTCCCAACTCCGGTCCTCAAACCTGCACTCAGCGCCCAGCGCAGGTGTGGATAAGCGTTCATAAATCCAGGGAGGCACTGGAGGCTGCGTTTTGCCAGCCCCCTCCTCCTCCTCTTGCCTCTCCTCGTCTTTCACAGGAAGGAGGGGACAGGCTGATGCATGAGTCTCCAGACAGGAGGGTCCCCGTCCCTCACTTGATGTGTAACAGTTATGAACTGCTTCGGGGAGCAGCCCCCAGACACCCAGGACGGCCTTAGCCAGAGGGAACCGGCGGAGGAGAAGCCTTCCTCTCCTGCAGGTGGTAGAGATACGGCCAGGGCGATTATTTATCACAGAAGGCCTAGATGCCGTGAGAGGGCAGATGCTGGATTCCTTCATTTGTGATGAGCGGAAAAACCCTGCCTCAATGAATAGGAAGTCTATTCCCTCTCATCGGAAGGGGCTCAGCGCCGGTGAATTCAGCGGCTACGATGTCACAGCTGGCAGGTTCCTTCTGCCCGGCCGTGCCCAGGGCTGACTCTGTCCCTGGGGAGCCCTGACATCATCGGCCCACGGACAGTCTCCACACAAGGAGCACGCCCTCCCCGGAGACCCTCACACACCCCGCGGTGTCTGACGAACAGCTAACAAACCAGCCCCTGCAGAGGGATGGGGAAGCCACCTCGGGCCTGCACCTCTCGGGGTGTCCTCTCGGGTGTCCTCTTGGGTCAGGGTCGGCGTGGCAGCTGGAGCCCCCTGAATCAGGCCGAGAGGAGAGGAATCTTCACAAAGTCGGAATCTGCTCTGCAGGAGGACGAGTGAGTGGAGGAAGCAGCGGTTGGATGAAGAGCTAAACTGGCCTCGCCAGCGTCTTCCCAGCAGAGAGGTGGTGTGGGGGCGACTTGGTGGTGGCTTAGTGGTTCAGCCGTGTCCGACTCTTTCATGACCCCCGGGCCATGGGCTCCTCTGTCCATGGGACTTCCCAGGCAAGAGGACTAGAGCCGGTCGCCATTTCCTTCTCCAGGGGATCTTCCTGACCCAGGGGTCAAACCTGAGTCTCCTGCGTTGCAGGCAGGTTCTTTACCACCGAGCCACCATGGAGGCCTCCAAATTTCAGATATGCAGGGACCACGAAGGGAGAATGGCTTGGACGGAGCTAATCCCAAGGGTGTCCAGGATCGTAAGCGCGGGACAGGTGCCCCGCGCCACCAGCAATCCTCGGGGAGGCTGCCATCGGCTCTGTGCCTCTCGCCTGCTCCCCGCCCCAGAAGGAGGCTCTGGACGCAGGCACAAGGCAGAGACGCGGCGAGGGCGGGCGGGGGGAACGTGGCGTGTTGGAGAAACCCTCTTCTCCTCTGTGTCCCAGGGCCTCCAGATCCCACGGGGCTCCCAGCAGAACGGCCCACCGGGACTGCAGCTGAGATCAGAGCTGGCGCCAGCCCAGCCCCACTCCACGGGGGTCGAGGAAGACGGCGGCTGGAGGGCTGGGCCTCTGCGGGCGCTCTGGGCCCACGGCCTCAGGCTCCTGGGGGGAAGCGCCCTCCAGTTGTGGTTGTTCCTGCTGTTTAACTAGTCATGGCTTCCATCCACACTAAAACTCAAGGCAGGACTTCCCCTGCTCTCCCTCCAGTGAGGCCTAGAGGAGCAGGAGACGAGCCACGTGACAGGTGCTGGCTGGGACGGATCCTGGGGTGAGACGGAAGCTTTTGGCAAAGGAGTAACGTGGCCTGGCTTAGTCTTCAAAGTGTCTCTCTGGAGCTTAGCTGAGAATAGACCTTTTCCTTTTTTAAGGTTTTTTTTAATTGGAGTATAGTTGCTTTACAGTGTCTTATGGTTGACCTCGTCCCAGAGCCCAGCAAGGCCCTGGGCAGTGAGTAGTGTCTCTCTTAGCAGAGGGCATGGAGCAAGACGCCCTTATTTATTTATTCAATGTTTTTATTTTCTACTGGGGTATAGCCGATGAACAGTGTTGTGATAGTTTCAGGTGGACAGCTAAGGGACTCAGCCCTGCATGAACACGTATCCGTTCTCCCCCAACCTCCCCTCCCATCCAGGCCGCCACGTAACACTGAGCAGAGTTCCCTGTGCTGAACAGCAGGTAGGTCCTTGTTGGCTATCCACTTTAAACACAGCAGCGTGTACACGTCTATCCCTAACTCCCTATCCCCTCCCCTTGGCAACCATAGTTTGTTCACTAGGAAATTCCCTGACTTAAACTGAGATAAATTTTGTATTAGAAAGCATTTATTTGGGGGAACAGATATTGCTAACATAAGAAACTTAGTTGAGCTTTAAAAAAATACTGATACAGAAACGGAGAGGAGCTAAATATGGAACATTATTACACTGTGTGGTGGAAAAGAGGTTGGCTGTGTATTATTTCACTTCCTTCTATTTGGCTTTGAATTATGGGAGTTTATTCCTTCACAGTTCTGAAGGCAAGATGTCCAAAACAAGGTATCGGCAGGGTTTGGTCCTTCTTTTTGTATTATAAAAATTTATTATAAAATTAAAAATTTTACTTATTTTAATTGGAGGCTAATTACTTTACAATATTGTAGTGGTTTTTGCCATAATGTGAAATGAATCAGCCATGGGTATACATGTGTTCCCCATCCTGAAACCCCCCCACCTCCCTCCCCACCCCATCCTCCTGGGTCATCCCAGGGCACCAGCCCTGAGCACCCTGTCTCATGCATAAAATTTTAATTGTAAAAAACACATAACAAAATTTACCACTTTGACCATTTTTAAGTGCTAGCTAAGGAATGTGTGTGTACACGTATTTGTGTTGCGGACGGACAATTTTAGATAAATATTTGATTGAGGTAGACTTGCTACAGAAAAGTGCACAGAATTTTCACAAGGTGGACATCCCCACGTAATCCAGATCAGAAGATAATGCTGTCGGCATCTGAGGAGGCTTCCAAACGTCCTTCTGAATCGTGTCTCTTGTCCCACGTCCAGAAGGTAACTGGCCACTAACTGCCTTCTGCCAGCACAGCATAAGCTTGCCTGTTCTTGAACTTGGCACAGACGGGTGGCGTGGTTTGCACCTATGTGTCTGACTGCTTCAGTTCGCAGTCACACGCGAGAGACTCCTCCGTGTTCCGGTAACTCTTCCTGTCGCTGTTGTGCGGTTTTCCATTGAGTGACTGCAGCACAGACTTGCTGTTCTGCTGTTGATGAATGCTTGTTGGCTTTCAGCTTTGAACTGTAATGAAAATATTCTCTCCCAGCTCCGTGGATGTTTCTGTGAGGACTTTTGCTCTTGCCTTTGGAGGCTCACTTGAGATGCAAGTCCAGGAGCAGACTCTGAACGGTGGGGTGAGCGTATGTTCAGTTTTAGTCAACTTGTTGCTGTTTTGTCCCTGAGCCGTATCTTACTCTTTGCGACCCCATGGATTGTAGCCCACCAGGCTCTTCTGTCGATGAGATTTCCCAGGCAAGAATACTGGAGTGGGTAGCCAGTTTTTTCTATAGGGGATCTTCCCCACCCAGGGATTGAACCCACATCTTGATACTATCCGAGAATTTTCCTAAGTGATTGTACCAGTTTACATTCTCAGTAACAGTGTATTAGGGTTCTAATTAGTTTATGTCTTTGCCAACGATTGATACAGTTTGTCTTCTTAACATCAATTCTGGTGCATGTGTAATGGAATCTCACTGGAGTTTTAATTTGCATTTCCTGGATGAACAGTAAGGCTGAGCACATTTTCAGATGCTTACTGGCCCATTTGGACGTCTTCTTTCATGAGGCACCTATTTAAGACCTTGACCTCTTTAAAAAAAATTGAGTTATTTTTTCTCACTGATTTGTAGGAAATCTTTATGTTTTCTGGGCACAGGTTTTTCATTGAATGTATGTATTGCAAATATCTTCTCTCACTCTGTGGCTTGCTTTTTTCACTGTCTCCCCTACTAGTGACTTTTGTTGATCAGAAATTCTTAACTGGAACACAGTCCAGATTGACGGTCTTTCCTTTAAAACCAGTGCTTTTCGTGTGTTCTGAGAAATACTTGTCCGTCTCAAAAGTCATGGAGACATTTCCCTGTGTCATTTTCTAGAGCTTTACTGGGTTACCTGTCACATTTGCATCTGCAGTTCACCCTGGAACTGATTTTGTATATGCCATGAGGTGAATCATTCTTTCTATTAACTCTGCCTCCGTTCTTTCAAAACCCCATTCATAGCGATGTTTCAAGCTAAATGAGTCAGACATGCCAGAGAAACCTGGCTTCCATGGAACAACCTCCCTATTTGCCATTTTGTCCTCAGTTAGAGAAAAGACTCCTTTTACCCCAATCCATAAAAAGAAGACATCAAGCCTCATTTTCTGACAACTGTGTGGGTGTTAGGAGGTTCCGGAAGCCCCTGGAAGTCTGTCCTTACATGGAGGACGCATGTCTTTTGTGTGCCTCTTGGGGTCTCTTTTTCTAAAAGTGAACGTAAACATCTCCCTTCTGCTCGAGGCGCGGTGCCTGGATCTATGAACTCCCGCCTTGTCACGCTGAAAGTAAGAATCTGTGAGCCACCTGCCTGTCATCCATCTTCTGTAACCACGGTTACCCGCCTCCGGATGATGAATGGTCTCCGGTCGGGCTGCACAGCCTCTGACTGAGGGGTGCTTCTCCCCAGGTGAGGTCACTGACTCGCCGAGTGGTAAAGCTGCCTCCTACACTCCCCGTCCCACGGCCTCCACCTCCGTAGCTGCGCTGGCGCGTGAAGCCCTGAGATACAGCGCAGCTCTGGGTCCGTCTCAGCCTCCCCTGCGGCATCGGTCCTGCTCCAGGTGCACCCGGCGGCCCCCCTTTCGCTCCGTCCACCTCCTCTGCAGCCTGACGGGCTGTGCTGTCGCTGGAAAGCCCCTCTGATGCCACATTTCCTCTTTCTCTTTTTACTTTTTATGCCTGTTGCAGACAGTCTTCAACAGTTCCATTGGGCTGCCATTTTGCTTTGAAAGAGATACCGCTCTTTTTTAAAGAGCAGGTTTATCTTTTAGCAAAAATCCGTCTTTTAGTTTTCAGGCCTGCATTGGCAGTTTGTTTGATTTCATGACACCCTCTCTCCCAAACAAGGGCCAAAATCACACAGGCACGCTTCTACAAAGTGACTCCAATTTGGTTTTGGGAAAAGGTCAAGGAATTTGCAATGTCACAGCCTAACGTAATGGAAATATCACTCGAATGGGAGCGAGTGGAGGGGATTCCAGGCCCAGTTTTGCTGACAGTTCTTCATATGACCTGATGTTTCTCTTCATAATCTCAGTTTCCTTGTTACTTAAATGGAGGAACTGCCTCTCAAGGTCAATGTCAAACGTAATCATGTAAATTTCTCTGCAACGGACACACCCGAGGTTGGAGGGTCAGGAGTATGAACCAGCCACATAGATTTCCTTTCCCTCTATTGAGGTTCTCTATTTTAAAGCATGCGTATGTGGAGGCATTCCTACACCTGCGTGCACACGCATGCATGTGCCTGGTCGTGTCTGGCTCTGCGACCCCATGGCCTGCAGCCCAGCAGGCTCCTCTGTCCCTGGGATTCTCCAGGCAAGAAGACTGGAGAGGGTAGCCATTCCCTTCGCCAGGGGATCTTCCTGACCCGGAGATCAAACCCGTGTCTCCTGCATTGCAGGCAGACTCTTTACCAGAAGCTGGTCTACTGGGTTTCATCTCACACACACACACACACACACACACACACACACACATACACACAGACACACACACACAGATACAGAGACACACACACAGACACACACACACAGAGACACAGACACAGACACACACACACACACACATACAGACATACACACACACAGAGACACAGACACAGACATACACATACACACAGACACAGACACACACAGACACACACACAGACACACACACAGACACACATACCAACACACACAGACATACACAGACACACAGAGACACACACACAGACACACACACACACAGACACATACAGACACACACACAGACCCAGACACACACATACACACAGACACAGACACACACACAGAGACACACAAACACAGACACACAGACACATACACAGAGACACACATACAGACACACAGACACACACACAGAGACACACACGCAGAGGCAGACACAGACACACAGACACAGACACACACACAGACACACAGAGACACACAGACACAGACACATACACACAAACACAGAGACACACACACACAGACACAGACACACACACACACAGACACACACACACAGACACACACACAGACACACATACATAGACACATACACAGACACACACACATAGACACACACACACACACAGACAAACACACAGAGCAAAACAACGGAAACCTGAGCAATGGCTTCCTTAGACTTCAGTGTTCATGACAGTAAACTTGAAGAACAGAAAAGACTGGAGAGTTTTCGGCATTTGATTTCAGCATTAATTTCCAATTTGATCTATTAATTTATTTTGTATAGACTCATTTAAGTGTTGATATTTCTGTTTTAAACTATTTCACTTGAGTCTTTTGAAAATACATCATGAAATCACATGTACAGTAGCTGCTATTATTTTCCTCTTTGGATATGTAGCTTAAAAATATATTTTTAAAAAGCCCTGGTGACGGAGGTTTCTGGGAGTGTTCACAATATCAGCACACACTTATCAGGCATTTTCTGTGTATAAGGCCCTGTGGAGATGTCAAAGATGTAAATAAGACGCGGATGTTATCTTTAGGAAGTCTGCAACCAGCCTGGACAAATGAGACTCATGTGAAAATGTATATCACAGTAAAAATGTAAATAATTATCAAAAGTCATGATTCCCAGGCATTTTTTTTTTTAGAATCTGATAAAGTGATTCTAAAGTTCATTGGGAAGAAAAAATGAGCAAGAACTGCCAAGAAAAAGTTGAAAAGAGTTATAAGCAGTGGCTGGGGAGGAGGAAGTGTTTGCCCTCTAGTTGCCCAAAAGGGCTATAAAGCCACTGTCATCACAGAAGCTGCAGTCATTTAGGGTCAAAGCAGATGACAGAAGCGGACTCAAGGCTGCGCACGTGTGTGCCAGCATTCAGTCTACGGCAAAGCTGGCATTTTAGATCACAGACGCCAGCATTCAGTCTATGGCAAAGCTGGCATTTTAGATCACAGAAAAGACAACATTTCACAATTGGTAAACTCTTTGGGGGGCTTCCCAGGTGGCACCGACGGTGAAGGATCCACCTGCCAACGCAGGTGTAAGAGTCCAGGTCAGTCCCCAGGTTGGGAAGACCCCCTGGAGGAGGGCGTGGCAGCCCACTCCTGGCCTGGAAAATCCCACAGACGGGGCGCCTGGTGGGCTGCAGTCCACGGGGTCACAGAGCTGGAGGTGACTGACTGTGCACTCACATCTGTGAGCCAGCTGGGCGGTTCTTCTCAGTCAGCCCAGCTTGTCGGAGCCCTGCTGGGCTGTGTCTGCAGTCAGGCAGGCCACAGATGACCAGGGGTGAGCTCGCCCTGCGTTCAGGCGGCTGACAGGCTGTCAGCAGGGGTGGGGGTGACTGGGCCGCGTGTGGAGGCCTCCAGCACACCAGCTGTGCTTCGTCCCCTGGGGGCCACTGTACGGTTCCCAGGAGCAGCCAGAGAGCCCCCCAGTGTGTGAGCACACCGCCAGTCTCCGCTCGGATTCACCTGGCTCGTCAGGTCTCACGGCCAGCACAGATTTTAAGGTTGGAGACGTAGTGGGCAGTTTTACACTCTCTCATGATGCACTAGTTGATAATGAACCTTAGAAACCATCTAAATGGGGACTTCCTTGGTGGTCTAGTGGCTAAGTCTCCGTGCTCCCAGGGCAGGGGGCTCTGGTTCCCTCCCTGGTCGGGAGGTAAGAGCTCCCACACTGCTGCTGAAGTTCTCACAGGCTGCAGCTAAGACCCAGTACAGTCAAATTCATTACATGTTTTTTAAAAGACATCTAGATGTCCAAAACTAGGGAAATGGCAAAATAAAATGCATTTCAGCCATACAATGGACAAGGCATGATATTACAGGGGGAAAAATGATACATAAAGGTGCCTTGTGAAAACACAAAACCTTTTTCTTGAAAAAAGAAAAAGCTTGAAAAAAAAGACACAGAAACCAAGTCTAAAATGTTTTCACACCTATCTCTGGACAGAAGAGTTATGAGAGAAATATTTCCTTCAATTATAGGTTGGACTGGTCTCCAACTCTTGGGACCATAGGTAAGCTACCGAAGCTCTTCAAGCCACAGTTTCTTCATCTATAAAATGGGAGTTACACATTAACCTCTACCTGGGTAAGTTGTTATGAGGATTATATGAGATGTTTCATGTGAAGGGTTTCACACATAGCCAGGCAAATAATAATTGGTCAATACATGGTAGATAAGAATTCATTTTTTTTTTCAATTGGATACTGTTTTTAAACCATAGTTTAAAAGATACAGGCTTAGAATAGCGTTTGTATTTACTTAGTACCCATTGATTGAAAAAGTACGTGACAAAATGTCAATACCTTTTAGCAATATTTTCTATTAGATTAGTGTTTTACTAATACCAATGTGAAAAATGGCAGTCCATAGAACATGTGATAAATAGTTACTGAATCCACAGATGACGTGTGCTGTGCAAAGGGATTTGAAGCCTTGCCAGTGATTTGTGTCTCGTGGTTTGGGAGCCAACTATTTGAGACAACAAAGGAAAAGATGTAACAAGCAGAGGCTGATGAACTGCTAGTGAAATCCTCTCGGCAGTAAAGGGACAACGTGTGTGTGCTCAGTCGTGTCCGACTCTTTGCGACCCCCGTGGACCGGAGCCCGCCAGGCTCCTCTGTCCCTGGGATTCCCCAGGCAAGCATCCTGGAGTGGGCTGCCATTTCCTCCTCCAGGACATCTTTCTGACCCAGCAATTGAATCCTTGCCTCTTGTGTCTCCTGCACAGGCAGGCGGATCCTTACCGGCAGTGCCACCGGGGAAGGCCTAAGTGGACATTGCCGTTTGCCTAAGATTTCTTAAACTTGTTGAGAAATTTCTTATACTCGTTGATTCCTTAAACATTAAGACTGGTTCTCTGTTATAAATGGCACCCGAGACCTGTATGGCCCCAACTATGACCAGCCACGGTCTGTCTTCCTTGCCTTCTGCCCTCAGGGTTCCGTGGAAGCTCGGATCTCTTAAAGCTGATGCTTCCTGGGAGCTGTTTGCTACTTTTTAAAATCTCACATGTGGCTTTCAGAGTTTGACTAGTTTGGAGTCCACAGCAAACTTCCCAGCTTAAAAAAAAGAAACTCCCAGCTTATTTGTCTCCAGAATTCTTCCAAAAAAAAATTATTCCTTTGTTTGGCTGCCCTGGCACGCGCTTCGTTCCAGCATGCGGAAGGTTTCAGTGGTGACATGCGGGATCTAGTTGCTGACCAGGGACGAACCTGGGCTCCTGCACCAGGAGTGCAGAGTCTTAGCCACTGGACCACCAGGGAAGTGCCCCCGGTGTTCTTTCAAATGCTCTTAATTCTCTGCTGCTGCTGCTGCTGCTGCTAAGTCGCTTCAGTCATGTCCGACTCTGTGCGACCCCATAGATGGCAGCCCACCAGGCTCCCCCGTCCCTGGGATTCTCCAGGCAAGAACACTGGAGTGGGGTGCCATTTCCTTCTTAATTCTCTAAATCTCATTAAAGCAGAAGAAAACATGGAAGTGGGTGAGATGCGTGCCCCTCTCACCGTCCACGGGAAGCCTGTCGGTCAGACGGCAGTGTCCCCGCAGGAGGTCCTGAGAAGGAGTGGCTGCTTTCAGCAGCTCAGCTGTGCAAAGGGCCTGCTCCCTGACATTCGGGGCGCCCCTCTCACAGTCAGTCCCCGAGTTTTCTTCTGGATGCACTGGAGTAGTACTGCCCTGCGCTTTCTTTGGAGGAATTTGATAACGTTCTACGAGTTTCCATCTGTGCCAAATCATTCTGGGCAGAAGAGGCCCCCGTTTTTGTTCCCCCTTACAGAAGGTTGCCCATTGTCTTAATTTAGACACCTCTGCCGGGACCCCCTGGTGAGGCCTGGACAACGTCGACACGCTCAGCGCGATGGCCATCGCGTCAGCCGGGCAGGGGCTTCCGAGAGCAGCGTATCCTAATGGGTGGGTTTTACTCTCCTCCTGGTTTTGGCCCCAGCCAGGCCTTGAGGAAGATCCCAGGGAAGATCCCAGGAGATCCTCAGGTCCTCTTCTTGGACAGCCTGGTCCCGGGCTAGGGCAGTCTGGGGAGTCGGACCTGAGTGTTACCTGCCGCATCTCCACCTGAGCCCCCCGACTTCACTCCTGCTGACCTGCGACCCCCCGAGGAGACCCTCTTGTCTCCTCGCTGGCTTCACTCTGAGCCCTGGAAAGCGCAGGCTGCTTTATTTTTGTGCAGGGGTCCCAGCCTTTCCTCTTACCCACCCCTCCTCCCAGGAGCCCTAGGAATGCAGGACGAAGCATTTCGAGACACGCCCCCTGTTTCTACGGTGAAATGAATCTCCCTGTGCAGCCAGCCTGCCTCGGGCTTTGGCAGACTCTGGGTACAAATGAGGTCACTACCCTGGATCCCCACAGCCCGATTCTGCGGATCCCGGACTGTCTTCCCCAATCCTCCTCCCCCACACCCCCTGAGACGTGTCCGAGACTCCCGTGCGCCCTGGATTCTGCCGATGATTCCGAGCGGCCCGAGAGCACTGGGCTCTCTTTGGGCCCCTGAAACTTGAACAACCACGGCTGCCCTGATAGTCCTTGGGGCTGTGATGCCCAGCGGGTCAGGGGGACTCGCCGGGCACAGCAGCTGCTAGGATGGGGCTGGAGTCAGCTCTGCCTCCTCGCCGCTGCTGCTAGCGCTCACACAGCTTGGGGAGCCCACTGGTTGCCACGTGCTGCCCTCGGCTGCACCGGAGCTGGAGGGCCAGGCTCCAACTGTCCCCACGGGCACAGCTGCTTGTTTAGCCATCTGCTCCTACTGGAGTCAACCTTCGGGGTCAACCTTCCTTAACTGACCCTGGCTCTGGAGAGCTCTGGGAAAGAAGGGTGTTGCCTGTAGAAACTGCCCGGGTTCTTGATGTTCCAGCTCTGAGAGTTCAAACAATGAAGCCATCTTCTTCCAGGTACAGGGGGGCGTCAGGAAGACTGGGTCGGGTGGACTTCACTTTAAGTCCAAGACGCTCTGCCTTGAATCAGTTCTCTTCTCTGATTTCTGTGTTTCAGAGCTGATAGACTCTAGGATGCCCTGGACTCTTGAGGCATCATGTACAATGTGTGCAGTACACGCTGCACAAATCTGAAAAGAGATTAGAAAGTTAGCGGCTCCCCCTAGAGTTGTTCAGTGCACGACCCGCACAACCGTTCCCAGCGACCCTCGGTGCGCTCTCAGCCTCTGCTGCCCTCACTGGAACAGGGATGCTTTGCAGTCCTTCGCCTGCAGGAGGGTCAAAGGTCCACAAGCTCCTGCCTCCCGTATTAATCAGTTTTTATAAACATTTGCAACAGCAGAGAGATGCTGGCAGAATGTCACTCAAAGCCCAACCTGTGTCCTTGAAAGACAGGCTCTCCCATCTCTTTAGCCTCTCAGATCATTGTGAGGCGCAGAGGCCAGTAAATCTTGAGAGCGGGTGAGTGTTCCTCCTACCGGAATCCCTGCCAAGCCGCCTGGAACAGGAAATAGAGTCATCTCTGGGGTCACAGCCCCTGTGTTTTCTTGACGTCAGCATCTCTGCTGCCGCTCCCTGGATAGAGACCATCTGCTGAATCGCCCGCCTCCGTCTGCATCTCCTTTTGTCACCGCTGCGGGGGCCGCGGGGGGTCTCGGAACAGGCTCTGCGCCTCTGTCCTTCTCCACGGCTCCCGGGGCTCCGTGCCTCTGCAGACACTGCTCAGATCGCACACCCGCCACTCAAGTACCTGCGGCTGGGTCGTTGGACCTTTATTTGTCAGAACAGAGTCCCAGCTGGCTACTTCAGACAATGAGATAATCAATAGTGTTAGTGATTCAGCGTCCACAGATTTTCTCCACACGGTTCGCGGTGCCTGCGGAGAAATAGGACTTGAAACAGTTTACCAGGCGGCTCAGCCGAGCGAGCTGAAAGTACTGGCGAACAACGGTGTCTGTACACAGGGCTGCCGGGACCCGTCCCCGGCCGCGAGCTGTGGCCCGGGCCTCTCCCCTCACCCGGCTCTGCTAAATGTCAGAGCTGCTGGGGAAGGGCTAACCGGGCCCCTCATTACGGTCTTGTTTGATTTGGGGGCAGCCACGAAGAGACCATCACTCAGCCCAGAGCCGGGCGAGATTGTGGGTCGGGGTCCAGGCTCAGCTCTCCCTGAGACCCGCTGTGCCAGCCTGCAGGTCACTTAACCCCCGGGGCCTCTGTTCTCTCATATGTGATTTAAAAGGACGACATTAGCAGAGATGAGAAAGTGGTTTTAAAGGCAGGCAGAACTGGGTTTTAACCCCAGCTCCTACCATTTTCCAGCGGGTTGTGTTGCTGAATGCTGAGCCGGCTTCCTCTTCACTAAAATGAACAAGTGCCTACTCACCAGGCTGGACTGGGAAAGGATGAAACAGGAAAAATATGTGCCAGACGCATAGTAGGTCTTCAGTGAGTGCTGAGTTGTCCTTTGCTCTCTGAAGCCTTGCCCAGCTGTGTTAAAAGCTGACTTGGCATCAGAAAGCCTGGATCTAAGTCTCTGCGGTTTCAGCGTGCGCAGGTCACACGGTGTCTCTGAGCCTGTCCCCGATCTTGCAACGGTCTTCTCGCTCCTGGGAGCAAACAGAGCAATGCGGGGGGAAGTACCTGAAGACATGAAAGATGGTACAAGTCAGAAGCCCAGGCTCCCCCGGCCCGCCCGCAGCTGTCAGCCTCTCTGGACCCTCTGCCGCATCATTAAAAACTCCCAAGGACTGGATGAGGAGAGGGTGTGCCTTCTCGAAGTGTCCACATATGTTTCCACTGCTCAGCCTGCCTTCTCACGGAATGTTTTCGAAGCACCAGCCCAGTTACCACCCAGTCCAGGATCCTCCGAGACCAGTGGTCAGGTGAATATACCTTCCCAGAGGTCCCTGACCTCAGGGTCCTCAGTGAGGGCGGGGAGGTGGAAGCCGACACGATCCCAAAATAACAGGTGAGCCTCCCGCTGGAGTCCCAGGCGGCCGGGCATGTGGCGAGGCTCCTGGAGGAGGGCTGACTCTCTCAAGGGTGGGGGAGGACAGGCCTCACTTCCAGGGGGTCCTTCCTGGATCACGTGTGGCCGTGCTCCACAAGGGGACATGGAGGCCTCGTGTTCATGCCGGCTCCCCGACATGGAGACCCCCATCACTTCCCTCCAGCATTTCCCACAACAGCCAACAACCCCTGAGTTCACGGCTCAGCAGCTAGAAACCTGACCCCTGGCCCCTCGGGCACCTGGACACACATTCTTAAAAACACTTCATTTCAGGGTATTAGAATCAAGCATAGCCATCCCCTTGTGACACACCAGACAGAGGGCCAGGAAGGCATTTAATTGGATTGAGGAGACTTTAAAAACGGGCTTTCACGGCTGGGATCCGTATGGAGAATTAGGCGGTCATTACAACAATAGCGTTTTACAGTTGTGAGAACCTGATGCGGAAAGCTGACTCACTGGAAAAGACCCTGATGCTGGGAGGGGTTGGGGGCGGGAGCAAAAGGGGATGACGGAGGATGAGGTGGCTGGATGGCATCACCGACTCAATGGACATGGGTTTGGGTGGACTCTGGGAGCTGGTGATGGACAGGGAGGCCTGGCGTGCTGCGGTTCATGGGCTCACAAAGAGCCGGACACGACTGAGCAACTGAACTGAACTGAACTGAAGAACCTTTGGTGAAAGCGCCTCTGAATTTTTGTAGAAGCCAAAAAAAAAAAAAAGTACATGTATGAAAAGAAAATGTTTTCTAGATGCTCACGAGATCCTGTATGAATTGTCCTGTCTAGTGTTCATGGAATGGTTTCCCGTCTCCAGGGAAGAATCGCTCACTGCTTCAGTCAGCGGAGCTCAGATGCTGGCCTTCCCGAGAGTCAGAGAGTGTGTCTGCACAGGGGGGACTGGGCAGAGTGACCGTCTCTGCAGTGACTTGTGTCAAAGCACGAGGATATTCTTCCATGTTCCCCTCCTGGGACCCCACCTCCCCCTGGATTTTCACCTTTCTCACCCACCAACTCCCCAGCAATGCCCTGGCATCAGATTTCATTCTTACAGCCAGGCTTCGAGGACGTCTGTGCCCTTCTCGGCCCCTAATGCTTCCCCGACCTCAGCCGGGATCTCACACCTGGGGTCTTCTTGGAGCCATAGTATCAGCTGGGCGGGATGTCAGCATGTAGGTCAGGGCGTCCAGACAGGCCCTGCGGAGCCCCGGTCCCAGGAAGGAACCTCAGGGCCCCTGGAAGGGGTGGGAGAGACTCAGGGGGCCCCCAGACCCCCTGCATGTGGGCCGCCTCCCTGGGCCCCCCTTCCCTCCGCCCCCAGCTCGGGTGGTCAGTGGGGAGAGCGGGCAGGAGCCTGGAGTGAGATGGGGCGGTGCTGGGCTGGAGCGGCCGAGCACCTCTCTTGTCAATTCTGCCTCCGATGTGCCAGGGGCCTGGGGGATGGGAGCTTAGTGTGTCATGGGGACGGAGCTTCAGTTCAGGGAGGTGAAAACCTGGGAGATGATGATGGTAATGGCTGTGCACCAGTCTGAATGCACTTAGTGGACTGAACAGTTAAATATGGTTTAGACAGTAGGTTTTATATTACGTGATTTTACCAAATTTAAAAAAATTCATAAAAAGCAAAGAAAATCATCCAGTGTCCTCACTTAGAGCCCGAATTAGGGGGTGGGGAGAGAGTCACCCCAGGAAAATGGACAGATGCCACACGTGTCAGCGCGCTGGCCGGCACGCTCCAGCAGTGGGACACTGGTCCTGCTGACTCCCTTCTGGTGGGCAGCTTCGGGCTGACCTTGACCAAAGGTCGTTCTTCTTCTCGGAGCAGGCTTCTCCGCACGCTTGTCTTCCGGGCACTGTCCTGCCTCTGGTTGCCCAGCCTGCCCCCAGCTGTGTAAGCAGCCGCCGTGTTGATAACCCTCAGACGACCTTCATCCAAGTGGCCACTGTCTCCAGCAGATCGTGGGGGGCACAGTGGTAAACAGATGAGTCATCGGCACTGGCCAGGTCACACCTGGAGTGAGGTGTGCTGGTGACGCGTCCTAGAACTGGAGCCCACTCCTCAGGAGAGCCAGAAGAAGCCCCCAACCATGGGTGACCGCCACACCCTCTGTCTTAAAAGCAGCTTTTCCCAAAAAGTTTTGTCCAGTAAGGCCTGCCTTTGCCAACAACTCCTCTAGTCCTAGGATGGGGGAAAAATCCCTTATCACAAAGCTGACTTTGGAAACCTCTAGGCCCCACTGCAGACCCTCGAGGGGAGATCTACAGTGTGGGGCCAACGGCCTCGAGTTCTGGAAGCTGGTTCAGGGGGCAAGTCCCAGCCCAGGGGCTCTCAACCTTTGCCGCGCGTGTGGCAATCCTCTGGGAGCTCCAGACAGTCTGATACCACGCCTGCAGGCCAGAGAGAGCAGGCTCTGATGGACACTGGCAGTGAGACCCGAGAAAAGCCCCTCTGATCCAGTGTCCTCAGGAGACAGGGGAAGGCACGTCCCTCTCTCGGGTTGCTGGGAGGACCACGAGGCTGGCAAGGAGCCATCCGCTGAGCCTCCACCTTCACCACCCTCCCCCATCCCGCCCCCAGCACCCCCAGCACTGTCCTGGGCAGGAAGTGCAAAGCCGGCCGCTGGAAGATCCAGACCACTGGGTTCCGAAGAGTGGTCCTTGGATCCCAGCATCCCTCCAGAACTTGCAAGAAACCCAGATCCTCCGACCTCATCCCAGACCCACTGACGCTGAGAGTCTGGGAACGGGGGCCAGCAACTGACCTTCCAACAAATCTCCCTAATGATTCTGACTCACGCCAAGTTCAAGGCACTCTTCTCTTTATCTGTGGTGACGTCTAGAATTGCCAGCTGTGTCTTCTCCCTGCTCAGCCTGGGTTAGACCCTTCAGCCGACTGGACTCTTCCACTCCATAGACACCCCTGGCCTTAAATTCCCACCACACAGTTCAATACCAGCCCTGTTGCCAGCACCTCTCACCAGCTCGCCAGGAGTTGTTCGGCTGTCTGAGCACAGGCTGGTTTCCAGGGTTCACTGCCCATGGAACTAGGGAGCAGGGCCAACACAAAGACGGAGTCCCCAGCAGATCCACGGCCATCATGTGGGGGAAGAAGTTACTTTTCTGTTTTGCTTTTGAAATGACGACTGGCTTTGGGCTTCCCTGGTGGCTCAGATAGTAAGAAATCTGCCTGTAATGCGCAAGACACGGGTTCAATCCATGATTGGAAAGATCCCCTGGAGAAGGAAATGGCAACCCACTCCAGTTTTCTTGCCTGGAGAATCCCATGAACAGAGGAGCCTGGCAGGCTAGAGTCCATGAGGCTGAAAAGAGCTGGACACGACTGAGTGGCTGACCCTTTCACTGTGTTTACTAATAAATGACTCTGCTAAATACTTTGGCCACCTCATGCGAAGAGTTGACTCATTGGAAAAGACTCTGATGCTGGGAGGGATTGGGGGCGGGAGAAGGGGACGACAGAGGATGGGATGGCTGGATGGTATCACCGACTTGATGGACGTTAGTTTGAATGAACCCCAGGAGTTGGTGATGCACAGGGAGGCCTGGCGTGCTGCCATTCATGGGGTCACAAAGAACTGGAGATGACTGAGCGACGGAACTGAACTGAACTGAATTCTTCTTCACGAGATAAGGACCCTTGCGATAAATATGTCTGCCCTGGGACACAGCACCTTGGAAGGAGCTTCCGTTTAAGGCCCATCGGTGTGTGTGTGTGTGGTTGCCTGGATGTGTGCCTGTGAGTCTGGGGTTAGGGTATGTAGGTAGTAGGATTTGAGGAGAGAGAAAGGCAAGACTGTCTCTTTGTAATGAAAAGGTTCCACTAAAGGGTCTGGTTTGGAAGTTTGGGGACAGGAAGGGCTGGAGCAGGGAGGTATGCTACGGAGTCTTCCCAGCCTGGGAGTCTGCACTTCATCCGTGGGCTCATCTCTCAGGCACGGACAAAAGGGCCTCTGCCCGCCACTGCCCAGTGCCCTGAAGACCAGTCCAACCAGGGGGAGGCCTCCTTCACTCGATTCAGCGGGAGAAGCCCACCATCACAAACCCTGGCTGGAGATCTACCCTCCTGTTGGGTTAGACACGGGTATCAGGTGAGTGTGGCTGCTGGCTGGAGAGACGATGATTAGAGTTCCATCACGAAGCTAGTGTCCTTGCCTGGCAGGCTCGTGACCTTACAGAGAACCTCCTGCTCCCCTTAAACTGCAGTCATTGTCCATCGTGTGATTTCTTTGGAGTAAGAGTCCCACACATGTACGAAAAGGGTTCTAGGGTTTAGAGGTCATTCTTTACGGCAGTGGATGCAAGGACGCAAATGAGCTCAGATTTGCTCACAAAACATGAGATCACCTGCTGGGCTGCCCTTCATCTCAGAGCGTCTTCAGACTCAGCAGCAGGGAGGACTTCTGGGGGGCCAAAGGGATGAAGTGTCAAATAGCGTGGGGGCTCCTCTCTGCTGGGCAGGCTGGTCCATCTCAGCTGCTGCCAGTGGTTCAGCCATGAGCTGTCTCCAGTGGGCACATTTTAACCCAGGTGTAACAGGCGATGGTGTCCCGGTGGGGCTGCAGGTGGCCCGGCCGCAGAAGATGCGATGGAGACTCGTTACCTGGCAGAGAGAGTCCCATTGCTTTTATCTGTAGATGCAAATCCGGCAGCAGAGTCTGCACAGGTGGGAAACAGAGGAGCCTGTTCCAGATTTGTCGCTCAGGATTTGACACGACAATTCAGCCTTCAGATCTTTATCCGAGAAGATTCTTCACGTGGCATTGTTTTCTCTGAATGTCTTCACATCTTACATATGTAAACATGCACGCAGACTTTGGTGCCATTCATTGTTTCGTCAGGATGATGAGGGTGATTATGGAATAAATTAAGGACCATAATCATAAAAGGAAAACGTGCCTCGATGTTGATGAATCACGGTGGTGAAACTGCTTTATATCTCTATGTTAGATCCTTGTCAGATTCCATTTAAATGTGGTTTAAAAAGTCATGTTCTGGCGCAAAGCAAGATTTTTGTAACAGAAGTTAACCAAGAGCCTTAGACGTTGTTGCTATGGGGACCATCAGAGGTGAAGTCTGGTCCTTACCAGGGACCTTCTGAGCCAAGAGTACATTGTTTGGGCACCGTGTATAGATGCCCTTTAAGATTTCATCCCCAGAGGCAACACTCACAGAACATCACAGGGAGCTGGGGAGATACTGGCCTGTTATGTAATATTTGCCTCCTAAAAACCGTGGGCTTCCAGGACTCACCAAACTCTTAGGGTTAATCTGTTAGCAAGTCACTCAGCACCTGCTAGGCCCCTTATGTCTGACCACCGGGCACCCTGGCTTCACCCTCAGAGACTGGCCCCTGATTCTCCTCAGGGGACCCCACGTTCCCTCCTGTGTGTCTCCTCCAAGCACCGTCTCTTTCCCTAGAGTTTAGTTTCCGTCACAGAAATGAAACTCTACGGCTGCTTTCTAAAACAGGGCCTGGTGTCCAGAAAAAGAAGTTGATTTCTATTCAGTTGACATACAAGTAAGATAATAAGAAGGGCTTCCCCTGGTGGCTCAGTGGTAAAGAATCCACCTGCCAGTGCGGGAGACACAAGTTCGATCCCTGATCCGGGAAGGTCCCAGTCACGGTGGAGCAGCAAAGCCCGTGTGCCCAGGTGCTGAGCGTGACGGAGCCCGAGAGCCCAGGAGCCGCGGAGGCTGCGCTCAGCGCACGGAAAGCCAAGAAACGAGAAGTCCACACGCCGCACTAGAGGAGAGCCCGCGCGGCACAGGGGAAAGGGCTTTAAAAGTCATCCTCAGAAAGGTGAGGAAGGCAGCTGGAATGATGGAAAGCCCCGCTGCCCGCCTGAGTCTCGGCTGCTCCTGCACGAAGTGGAAGCAGTAACTCTGAGGGCCGTGGTGACAATCATTGTGTTAACTGGCTGATTATTCATCCATCCATTCGTCCAGTCACCGTTTGTGGAGACAACACCTGTGTTTGGCACATGGACACACAGATGTGTCAGACAAGGTGTCCAGCCTCAGCAGAGACAAACACAGACACCTGTAAAATACATGATTATTGATGGATGATCAGACATGCAAAACGTGGTTCATCCACGCGGTGGAATATGATTCAGCCTTTGCAGGGAATGCTGACTCATGCTGCAGCGAGGATGGACCCTAAGAAGGACCTTGTGCTCACTGAAACAAGAGCTACAGCTGGTTCCACTGAATGCGGCCCCTAAAGGGGTCGATGCTCAGGCCAGGAAGCAGGATGCGGTGGCCGGGAGCTGCGGGGAGGAACGAGGGGACTTTGTGGTTAATGGTGTTATGGGCAGAATTGTGTCCCCTCCAAATTCTTACATGGAAACCCCCAGTGCAACAGAAAGTGGAGATGAGGCCTTTAGGGAGGTTACTAAGGTGAAACGAGGTCACGAGAGTGGGGCCCCAATCACACGGGATTGGGGTCCTTTTAGGAAGAGGAGGAGACACCGGCTTGTCCCCCATCCACATGTGAACACAGAAAAGGCCCCACGAGGATGCAGAGAGAAGGCGGCTGTCTACTGAGCCAGGAGAGGGTCCTCACCAGACTCCAGCCCTGAGCCCACTTTGATCTTGGATTTCCAGCCTCCACAAGTGTGCGAGAATCAGTACTGTTGTCTAAGCTGCCAGGTCTGGAAGGAGGATGTACTCAGGCGGATGGGTCAAGTTTCGGTCTGAGACGATGAGCACTTTCTGGAAAAGGAAGGTGGTGGGGGTTGTGGAGCACTAAGTCAACACCACTGAAGTGCGCCCCGAAAATGGTTAAAATGGCGACGTTTATGTTGTGTGTGTTCTAACCACACACACAGCAGTACCTGTCGGGGGTGTTCTGAGCTCTGAAGGGGCTGGCGTGGCTCGGGAGGGGCACGGCCGTGGCCGGGGTGGGCAGGAAGGAGCTAGATGAAAAGGAAGGACATGCGGGCCGAGGCAGCGAAGGCCAAACCAAGGGGCAGAGGAAGGGCGGCGTGTGCCACGAACGGCCAGCAGCTTGCCCTTGCGGGAGAGGGCGGCGGGGCAGGGAGGCCGTGCGGCCAGCTGCAGCGGAGCTGGAGGCGTGACCGCCAGAGCCTTGGGTGCGGAGCCCAGGGGCCTGGCCTCCTCCCTGCAAACCCAGGAGTCCCGCCAGGACTGCAGGCAGGAGGTCACAGGGTCGGAGGTGTGGCTGAGTGGCTGGATGGCTGGGAGGCCCCTGGCAGGCTGTAAACTCCCGCGGAAGTGTCAAGCTTTATCGCGGTCGTTACTGTTAGGGTGACAGCTGCAGGTGACACCCAGCACCTGAGAAAACAGCACCACACGGGGGGCGGAGGGGGGGCGGGGAGGGCTCTGGAGGCGCCTGGGGGCACAGGAGCCAGGGAGGGAGCTCACGTCCTCCCAGAGACAGCCTCGCCTGCAGGTGAGGAACCGGGCTGCGATGGCAGGCAGCCACTGCGAGACTGGGAGAGAGCCAGGCGGCGGGGCTGCAGGCCCCACCCTTGAGAGCGGCCGCGGAGAGCCGGCTGGGCGGCGGGGTCTTGGCGGGACTGTCTCCAGCAAGGCTACTCAAGCGCCGGCACAGGAGACAGAGAAGACGGGGCCCCGTGGGGGAGTGCAAAGAAACAAGGGACCCGAGGAACGCCGAAGGAGGGCTCCTCCGCGCACAGAAACCGGCCGTTTTATTTTAGATTCTCTTTTGATGTGGACCATTCACAGCGTCTTTATTGAATCGGCCACAGTATTGCTTCTGTTACTTTTTTTTTTTTTTTTGCTGTAAGACCCGGGGGCCTTAGTGCCCGACCTGGGAAGGAGCCTGCACACCCCCCCCCCGCCCCCCGCGCCCACCAACTCTGGATCGGAGGGCAGAGTCCTAACCACTGCACACCAGGAGAGTCCCTGAGACTGGCCATTTAGAAAAACTTCGATGTGTTATTCCCTGACACTCATCCAGAAATTGTGAGTTCAAAGGGCTTGGCACGAAACCAGCTCTGTCCTCTGGCAGTGAAGCCTCAGCTTGGACCACAAGGCTGGGGAATTCGGAGGCAAGCCTGGCTCTGGGTGAGGGACTTGGGCCTGAGATTTTGCATGAAATTCAGTTTTTATAAGCTTTCCCCATTGACTCACTCTAGAATCTAGGGGCTGCCGTCAGCTAGCCTGTCACGGAGTTTTCACTCTGAAGGGAGCTGTTCAAACATTCTCTACAGCCCCCACAACACACACACCACACACACACACACACCACACACACACACACACACGATAAACACACCACACACACCACACACACACACACCACACACACACACCACACACACACACCACACACACACCCCACAAACCCCACACACCCCACACACCACACACCCCACACACCACACACACCATGCACACACACACACACACCGCACCACACACACGTCACACACCCCACACACACCATACACACAACACACACACGTACACACACACACCACACCACACACACACCACACCACACACACCACACACATACACTCCACACACACACATACACACACTACCACATTGAGAAGCCTGTACACTGCAACGAAGAGCTGTCCCCGCTTGCCACAACTAGAGAAAGCCTGCACACAGCAGCGAAGGCCCAGCACAGCCAACAATAAATAATTAAAAAAAGAGAGAAGGGACAGCTCTTGCTTACAGAGTTCCAGCAAATGAATTTCGAAGGAAAGAAAGAGGTAGAACACTGTCATTTGCTCAACACTGCAGTAATAATGGTTGAAGACAGGTCCCACAAAATGATGCTAAAATTATTTGGTAAAAGGTTGAAGAGAAACAGGATATTTGTATAACCTCAAAGTATCTCTCCCAAGTTGTATATTAAATATAAAGGCGAAATGAGTGACTTAGTAATGAAGAATCCCAGCAGACACTGCCTTAACCAAGTGATCAAGATCAAGGTTAATATCATCAGTAGTTAAAACATACCAATATCATGACCTCCTATCAAGGGATATGAAAAGGACAGGTGACTTCTAAGACAATCTAGCCAAAAGTGAACTAGGGTCATTCTAATCCTTTTCTTCTCAAATCTGATAAATCATACTTGAGGGCTATTCTTCAAAAATGTCATTCATGAAAAAAGGAACTGTCACAAATTGGAGGCGATTAAAGATATATGACAGCTAAATGCAGTGCGAGAACCTCAGTTGAATCCTGGACCAGAAGAAGAAGGACATTAGTAGAAAAAACCTGTTGAAATGTGGTTATAAGCTGTAGTTTAGATAATAGTAAAAATAATCGATGTTAATCTGGTTTTGATCATTGTAGTATAGTTTTCTCAGATGTTGACGTTAGAGAAAAGTGGATTAAGGTTACATGGGAATTGATATTTTTGCAACTTCTAAGTCTAAAATTCAAAATGAAAAGTTCTATGGATTCATTATTACAGTGAATTGGATGTTGGATGAGTTCTGTTAAAGAATACTTCAGCATGTATAAATGCATTCATGTTTTTTCTCCTTGGTCCAGTTCATTGATACAGTGTATTACAGTAATGAATTTCAACATATTCAACCAGTCTTACCTTTCTGGGTACTTTGTCCTGGTGAAATTTTTTTAAAAATATTTGTTTATTTATTTATTTGGCTCTGCTGGGTCTTAGTTGTGGCATGTGAGGTCTAGTTCTCTGACCAGGGATTGAACCCAGGCCTCCTGCATTGGGAGTGTGAAGTCTTAGCCACTTGACCACCCGGGAAGTCCCCAAATATTTTCTTATTGCTTTGAATGATATTCTTTTTGCCATGCATTTGAAGTCATAAAATATATATAACATAAGACTTACCATCTTAACTGTTTTAAGTCTATAGTTCAGTATCGTTAAGTACATTCGTATTGTTGTGCAACCATTCACACTCTGCATTTCCAGAACTTTTCACAATGAAACTGTCCCCATTAAACAGTAACTCAGTTTCCTCTTCCTCCTAGCTCCTGTCAACCATCGTTCTACTTTGTCTATATGGATTACTCTAGGTACCTCATATAAGTGGAATTATATATTTGTCTTTTTGTATCTGGTTTGTTTCACTTAGCATAGTATCTTTAATGTTCATCCATGTTGTAGCATGTGTCAGAATTTCTTCTCTAAGACTTAGTAATATTCCATCATATATATACACACACACACGTGTGTGCACACACACACATGTGCACAGACACACACACACACCACTCTGTCTATCCGTTTGTCTGTTGACAGACACTTGGATCACGTCTACATTTTGGCTGTTGTGAATACTACTGCCCACATGAGTGTACAAATATCTATTCAAGTCCCTGCTTCCAATTCTTTTGGGGAAATACTCAGAAGAGGAATTGGTAGATCATATGATAATGTGTATTTTTAAATTTCTGAGGAACTCTGTGCTGTTCTCCACAGTGCTTGCGGCACTGTACATTCCCACCTGCAGTGCACATGAGTTGAATGATGATTTTGAAAAGTCTCATGGAAGTCTGGTATCTTTTTTATCTAGAGTCACTTAGGAGTTTTCTTGTTATTCTTCAGAGCCTGATAGTTTTCCCAGTAGGTAGATACCTTGAAGTTGTTGGTTGTGTGTCAGCTTCTCCCTGGTACTTTGTAGGCCCTTCATATTTTGTTTCAGGTCATCTTTTCTTCCCAATTTTTACTGTGGTACAGTTGATTTACAATGTTGTGTTAATTTCAGGTGTACAGAAAAGGAATTCAGTTATACATATGTTCATTCTTTTTCAGATTCTTTTCTCATATATGTTATTACAGAGTATTAAGTAGGGTTCGCTGTCCTGTATACTAGGGTCTAGCTGTTTACCTGTCTATATACTTTACACAATAATATATTGTAGTGTGTGTTTGTTAATCCCAAACTCCTAATTTATTCGTCCCCCCACCACACACACACATTTCCCCTTTGGTAACCATACATTTTGTTTTTTAAGTGTGTGAGTCTGTTTCTGTTTTATAAATAAGTTCATTTATATCATTTTAAAAACTTAGGTTCCAGGTATGAGTGATATATTTGTCTTTGTTTGACTTAGTATGATAATCTCTAGGTCCATCCATGTTGCTGAAAATGACATTATTTCATTCTTTTTGTGGCTGAGTAATTGTCCATTGTACAAAGATGTGCTACATTAAAAATTTTTTTAATCTATTTATAGCTGTGCTGGGTCTTCACTGCTGCTTGGCTGTTCTCTGGTTGCGGCAGGTGGGAGCTGCTCTCCACTGGTGGTGCCCAGGCTTCTCATTGAGGTGGCTTCTCTTGTGGCAGAGCACGGGCTATAGATCATAGGTTCAGTAGTTGTGGCACACGGGTTTAGTCACTCCAAGACATGTGGGATCTTCCCAGATCAGGGATCAAACTCATGTCTCCTATATTCACAGGATTCCTTACCACTGGAACTCATGTGAATACAGGTGGATTCCTTACCACTGTGCCGCCAGGGAAGGCATGCACCACATCTTTATCCATTCCTCTGTCGATGGACATTTAGGTTGCTTCCGTGTCTTGGCTGTAATAAATACAGTGAACACTGGGTGTATCTTTTGAATTATGATTTTCTCTGGATATGTGCCCAGGAGTGGGACTGCTGGATCATATGGTAGTTCTATTTTTAGTTTTTTAAAGAACCTCCATACTGTTCTGTAGAGGGTGTGTAACCAATTTTACATTCCCATCAACAGTGTGGGAGGGGTCCCTTATCTCTACATCCTCTCCCATATTTATCATTTGTGGACTTTTTGCGGATGGCCATTCTGACTGGTGTGTATTGTATTTTTGATTTCCATTTCTCTAACAAAAAGATCCGTCTAGACAAGGCTATGGTTTTTCCAGTAGTCATGTATGGATGGGAGATTTGAACTGTGAAGAAAGCTGAGCTCCAAAGAATTGATGCTTTTGAACTGTGGTGTTGGAGAAGACTTGAGAGTCCCTTGGACTGCAAGAAGATCCAACCAGTCCATCCTAAAGGAGATCAGTCCTGGATGTTCATTGGAAGGACTGATTGCTGAGGCTGAAACTCAATACTCTGGCCACCTCATGCGAAGAGTTGACTCACTGGAAAAGACCCTGATGCTGGGAGGGATTGGGGGCTGGAGGAGAAGGGGACGACAGAGGATGAGATGGCTGGATGGCATCACCAACTCGATGGACATGAATTTGGGTGAACTCTGGGAGTTGGTGATGGACGGGGAGGCCTGGCGTGCTGCAGTTCATGGGGTCGCAAAGAGCCTACATGACTGAGTGACTGAACTGAACTGACCAATTAGCGATGTTGAGCCTCTCTTCATGTGTCTCTTGGCCATCTGTACGTCTTCTTTGGAGTATATGGCTGAAACTTGAAGACATTACCCTGAATGAAATAAGCCAGACACAAAAGGACTGACACCTTATGATTTCACATATTTGTGATACCTAGAATAGCCAAATGCATGGAGACAGAAAGTAAAATGATGGTTGGTTACCACAGTTTGTGAGAAAGGGCATTATGGTTAATGGTTACAGAGTTTCAACGTGAGATGATAAACCAGTTCTGGAGATAGATAGTGGTCATGGTTGTACCACATTAAGTGCAAGCATGCTTAATGTATGGAAATGTACACTTGAAATGGTAAAAATAGTAAAATGCTTCTGTATATTTTACAATCATTTAAAACCCACAAGCTCCTGCTACGCTTGACCTGTTCTGCATTTCTCCCACTTTGTGCCTTTTATTCCTCCCAAATGGTCCTACGTCCCAGGATTCAGGCTTCCTCTCCTCCTTGGCTCAGTTGTCCTCTTCTCTGCTCCCCATACACCTCATCGGGAACATCTGACACATTTCTCTTCCCTAGACTCCTGTGCTTCGTTCAAGACCAAGTTCCTGGGCCTCTTGTGAAAACCTCTAGTGATATCCCTATTCCAGGGTGCTTTCCACTTTGAAACAGTGTTGCGATAAAGACAGTAAAGTTTGGCAGGGTGGGAGAATGGCATGTGAGATGAATCCGTGGACTGAATGGCAGGGATGTCCACCTCATACACCTCATCGGGAACATCTGACACATTTCTCTTCCCTAGACTCCTGTGCTTCGTTCAAGACCAAGTTCCTGGGCCTCTTGTGAAAACCTCTAGTGATATCCCTATTCCAGGGTGCTTTCCACTTTGAAACAGTGTTGCGATAAAGACAGTAAAGTTTGGCAGGGTGGGAGAATGGCATGTGAGATGAATCCGTGGACTGAATGGCAGGGATGTCCACCCTGAGCACCACAGTGTGGGACAGGACGTTTAGTGGACTGTAAGCCACAGTTGAAAAAGCGGAGATGCTAGCGGATGGCTGGGATGGGCTCCAAACCAGGGCAGTAGGGTTCAAATTCGTGCTCTTCACCATTCCCTGCTGGTGCCTCTCAGGGAAGGAGGGCCAGAGGCGCTGTGTGATTGGGGGAAGGACTGAGCTGTGTTTGGTCTTTGCCATAAGTGAATTGTGTGAACCTCAGTCATTCGGGTGCTTCAACACTAATACCATGGTTCAGATGATTCTTTCAAATTCTTAAAACTCAAAAGTCTGGCGCTTTCTGTCAAGATAGACTTAAAGCTCCTGAAAGTACAGGCTCCTATTTTTGTATGTATTCTCCAAATCACCACACCTAGGACCTTGAACGTGTTGACAGGTGCCACTGCCAGATGGGGAGTGGGCTATAAAGATCTTGGAATACAGAGCACCAGGGTCAAAGGCAGGATCTAGATCTCTCACCTGCCTCCCCCGGGCAGTCTCCCCCTTGCCCTTTACCCTGAGGCCT
>SJYC01054802.1:0-42145 GCA_006408675.1 Madoqua kirkii | reverse complement strand
CACACCACACACACACACCACACCCCACACACACACACCCCCACACACACACCACACACACACACCACACATACACCACACACACACCACACACATACAAACACACACACGGAACCCTGGGAGGCTGGCAGCTTTTAAAGGAAGCCCGGGGCAGACCCTCCCAGGCAGTGAGCAGTCATTTCCCAGCACTGCTGTTTTGAAAGTTCAGACTTTCCTACTTGGTCACACCTGGAATAAGCTCAGCTCAGAAATAAAATAATAATAACACCACGAAAGTATTTCACACCTTCACCCAAAACTCCAAAGCCCAGAGCTCAACAAATATTTATTTGGCCCCTATTAGCATACCACTAGGTAGGGAAACATTCTGTGTATTTTCACTCTGCCTGTGTCAAAAGCGTGTTTGTGGTGACTTTACAAAGAAGCAGAGCAGAAGACGAGGCTTCCTGTCGGGACCACCTTTCACCCTTTGAAGCCCTCCTGCCCAGCACAACGGGAGACTCAAGCCCCTCCGTCCAACGTTCTTGCAAAGAACGAAAGAAAGCTGTGTCATCGGTTCAGCTGCAAAGTCAGGACAGAGGCGAAACGGAACGATTATATCTAAGCATGTAGATGGGATGGACGCTGAAGGAGTGATGGGGTGTGAGCCGGGGGGGTGGGCAGCGTGAGGGGTGCCTGCCCCTGTCCAGACACGCCCACGTCCTCGTCTTGCTCTAGAAACCTGAGACCCCTGTCACAGGAGAAGAAAGAGGAGGGCGAAGAGGTTTGTGTGTTGCTCGAGACCCACACGGCCAGTCTCGGAAGGAAGGCTAAATGAGGAGGAGGGGAGGCCTTGGGATTTCCGTTCTATTTGTGGATCTCAGAGTCTTTTCCCGTTTGCCACGTGCATTAATGGTTTGTAGGTTGGACAGAGACCGCCCTGGGGCTGGCCTCCGGGAAGAGGAGGGAAGGAGAGCAGGAGCGGGCTGTGTGGAGAAGGAACCATCGCTACAGCAGCCTCCAGGGGCCTCCGGCCCAGGCCAGCGCGCTCCCACGCATGATGCTTCGAGGCCGGCCCCACAGCGCGTCCAGGCACTCAGCCGCTCAGCCGCATCCGACTCCTCCGCGACCCCACGGCCTGCAGCCCGCCAGGCTCCTCTGTCCTTGGATTCTCCAGCTAAGAATACTGGACTGGGTTGCCATTTCCTCTCCAGGGGATCTTCCCACCTCAGGAAACCAAGCGCAGTCTCCTGAGTCTCCTGCAACAACAGGCAGATTCTTTACCCCTGAGCCACCAGGGAAGCCCCGCCCCCACCCCGGAGGCTCTTAAATGCCCAGCCGAGGGCTCACACTTCATCCTGCCGCCACAACACCCACTTAGATTCAAGTCTGATCAACTGCAAAGTCCTCAGAGGGAAGGCTGTGCTATTTAGTAAGAGAAACTGGGAAGGACGATCCTCCCATTCCCGCCCCGCCTCCAGCCTTTCCGGCCCTTTGCACACGTCCCTTGGGTGGCAGGTGGCCCTGGTGGCTCGGCCTGTGCAGGGGTGCCTCGGGCCCCTTGTCCCAGTCCACCTCCTGGTGACAACAGCAGTGTCCCTCCGCGTGTCACCCTGCATCCAGGACGACCTGGCAGGGGCAGAGTGGCCTGAACTTTGATGCAAAACGACCCAAATTCCCTCCAACAGGCTTTGGGCTCTGCCTGGGGATCACCAGGTGGAGCCCAGAGGGTGGGCTGTGCTGCCCCAGGAAGAAGCGTCCTCCCTCCCCACACCAGGGCCGGGACCAGGGAGGAGCCCTGATGGGCGTCAGTATCTATAAAAGGACTGGCTTTCCCGTAACAGCATCGCTGAGTTGATGGTTCAGCCATAGGGATGCCAAACAGACTTGAAGTGGTCTCCGATGGGGGAGGTGGGAACCCAGGACCCTAGATTTCTCCCAAACAGCCGGCAAGTCCCAGAGAGTCTCCTTGTGGTCCACTGCTAATGCCAGAGAGGGAGGCCAGGTGTAAGCTGTGAAAACAGACGCTTCCCAGGGGATAAAAGATCCGCACAGATGTGCTGACTTTTCCTGTGACCACCTCACAGCTTCACCTGTGGACTTCCACTCTGATCCAGGGCATCTGAGTCACGACACGCGACTCTGCTGACCCCAGGGACCTCCCCCACGCCCTCCCTGCCCCCTAACCAGCCCTCACCTGAGAACTCACGCCTGCTCAGGCGCTGGCGCTCCCGGGTCCTCTGGTGAGCCCCTCTAAACCCCACAAGGGAACCACTGCCTGCGCCCTCAAGCCCCGGGCCAGCCCGTATGCTCCTCTGTCCACTTGGAAGAAAACCACAGTGCGCCAAAGGCTTGCTGTTTCCGGTCTCAGATCGTCCCCACTGCCAGCACCCCTCTCCCGTCCCTGGCCAGATCCTGCTCTAGTCCTGGAGGCAGGGTTACAGATCGGCTCCACACAGAAGCGCCCAGAAGCCAGTCAGGGTGGTGGTCAGCGTGCAGACCTGCACGGACGTGCGAGACCCAGCAGGCAGGCCTGTGCAGAGCTGAGCTCCGGGGCCAGGTCTCCCAGTAACTGGAGCAGGAACCAAGCCCCAAGAAGGGCGAGGGCCGGGCAGCAGAGCCCAGGGACACGTTCTGGAGCTTGCCGGCTCTTTGGGAGGAGTCTGGGGGTCCTGAGTTCCCACCCTCATCCCACGCTGTAGAGTCAGAGCAAAGGAATTATTTTTGTGTCGATTGAAACTTTTCTTATTCCCTAGATGTGAGGTCGCGGGGCCTCAGAAAACACAGAGTCTAAATAAGAGGCTCTTGCTTCCCTCATAGCTCAGTCAGTGAAGAATCTGCCTGCAATGCAGGAGACCTGGGTTTGATTCCTAGGTTGGGAAGATCCCCTGGAAAAGGGATAAGCTACCCACTCTAGTATTCTTGGGCTTCCCTGGTGGCTCAGTTGGTAAAGAATCCGCCTGCAATGCAAGAGACCTGGGTTCCATCTCTGGGTTGGGAAGATCCCCTGGAGAAGGGAAAGGCTCCCTACTCCAGTATACTGTCCTGGAGAATTCCATGGACTATACAGTCCATGGGGTCACAAAGAGTTGGACATGACTGAGCAACTTTCACTTTCGTAAATTTGAAAGAAGAAAAATAAAACTTTATTCTTAGAAAAAGCAAGTCCCAGTCCACGTAGTACGTTTCTTAAAAAGAACAAACTAGTGATTTCATCCCTGAGTCAAAGGTTTGGAGGGGGGTCAGCCGTTTCTAGAAACTGGCATCTCTGAGTTAATATGGGAGAGGGGTGCAGCAAGCGAGTAGTTGATAGTTCTGTAGTTAATAAAGCAGCAATGTTTTTATAATCAAAATACAAAATATGACAAACCCCAGGGGCTCCCCAGTACCACCGGGCTAGTCTAGGCTCCTCAGGACAGGGTCCCAGTGCCTGAAGGCCTAGGGCTGAGTAGCATCCACAGCCTTGTCCCCTGGCCTCTGCTCCAGCATGTTCCAGGCAAGGCATGAATCCCTGCCTCCCTGCCCTTGGAGGACGCGCCTATCCTATCCCTCCCCACAATGCACAGGCTGCAACCCTAGCCCCCAGTGTGATGCTATCGGGACATGGGGCCTTTAGGGAGTAACTAAGGTTCAGTTCAGTTCAGTCACTCAGTCATGTCCGATTCTTTGCAGCCCCACGAATCACAGGACTCCAGGCCTCCCTGTCCATCACCAACTCCCGGAGTTCACTCAGACTCACTTCCATCAAGTCGATGATGCCATCCAACCATCTCATCCTCTGTCATCCCCTTCTCCTCCTGCCCCCAACCCCTCCCAGCATCAGAGTCTTTTCCAATGAGTCAGCTCTTCACATGAGGTGGCCAAAGTACTGGAGTTTCAGCTTTAGCATCATTCCTTCCAAAGAATACCCAGGACCGATCTCCTTAAGAATGGACTGGTTGGATCTCCTTGCAGTCCAAGGGACTCTCAAGAGTCTTCTCCAACACCACAGTTCAAAAGCATCGATTCTTCAGCGCTCAGCTTTCTTCACAGTCCAACTCTCACATCCATAAGTGACCACTGGAAAAACCATAGCCTGGACCTTTGTTGGCAAAGTAATGTCTCTGCTTTTGAACATGCTATCTAGGTTGGTCATAACTTTCCTTCCAAGGAGTAAGCGTCTGTTAGTTTCATGGCTGCAGTCACCATCTGCAGTGATTTAGATGCAGTCACGAGGGTGGGGCCCTTGTGGTGGGGTCAGTGGCCTCAGAAGAGAAAAACAGGCCTTGCCATCCCTGTGCCTGCACATGTGCACCCAGGGAAGGCCGTGTGGGCGTCTGGCTAGGAGGTGGCTGTCTGCAAATCAGGGAGCGAGTTCCCACCAAGAAGTGAATCAGCTGGCACCTTGCTCTGGGACTTCCCAGCCTCCAGAAATAGCCGTCTATTGTGTACACCACCCAGCTGGCGTTTTATTATAGCAGCCAGGGTGGACTAGGGCAGCTGGCAGACGCCCACTCAGCCTATAAGAGCCAGTTTAACCACTGCTCCTCCCTGAAGCCTTCCTCCATCTCAGGACCCAGAGACTCACTGCTCTTCCTGTGCGGTCAGAGCGCCCTGATCCCAGCTCTTCTGCCGCTCACATCTGATTGGATCAGACCCTCTGGTTCCTGTCTGTCCTGCCTCCCAGGCTAGGTGCTCACGGCTGGGGTCAGGTCCTACTCACCTTGCAACACAGGTGTGACACCTGGCAGGGAGGGAGGGGAAAGAAGAGCCTCAGGCCCGAGTCCTGAGGGTCCCAGCTGGGCCAGTGGGGAGGGGCTGAGCCAGGGCTGCCCAGCAAGGCCTCCTGACTCTAGGAGCCCCTGGGCACCCAGAGCCACAGGCCTGGTGTGTGGGCCATCGTGGGCCCAGCGGTGCAGCACCTGGAGGCTGGCAGTCAGCTCTGCTCCCACAGAGGTTTTCCCAGAGGGAGACTTGAACAGGGCGCCTCCCTGGCTCCATGCCCTTGCAGACAGGATTTTGCTGGAAAGCTTACTGAGCTGTGTCAGATTCCCAGCAGCGAACACGACTTGACTCCCCTCCCAGAGGAAGCAGGGCCCCCATGCAAGCCTGCCTGAACCCTAGCAAAGAAACACAGTGAGGAGGCATAGAACTGCGGTCCTGGGTAGTAGGCTGGACTCACAGTCAGATTTGCACAAGAGTAAATTTTAGGACTCGGGTAGTCAAGAGGTTTCTCCATCAGTTGCAGGTTTCTCTGCCAATCTGGGGTCATCTTCATGAGTTCAGGGTGCTCCTGCCCCTGCCCCTCCCCAGGGTCCTACATGTGTTCCACACTCCCTGCTGTCGTGGTGCTGGGGGAGGAGAGGCCTGCCCTGGCGTCCATGGGGTGGTCTCAGACCAGTGGGCCTGGGGTCACCAGCCTCCATCTTGGCTGTTCTCCTGCTGCCCAAGGTCTGGGGCTCAGACCACCCACCACACAGCCGTGCCGGAGCTGCAGGGGGGTACCCAAGGCCGTCTCCGCTGTCTCCCTCTCCCCGCCCCCTGCGGTGGCCTGTGCAGCATGATGGTGAGGCAGCTGCTGTCCTCAGCTGCGGCTTTTCCAGAAGAGAGCGGCAGCTGGCCGTATGCTGGTGATGCATCCAGCAGCTGGGGGAGAGCTGGGGCATTCCTGAAGGAGGATCGGGGTGGGGGAGCTCCCGCACGAGAACACTGCGCTGCCTTTAGTCGCTCAGTCACATCTGACTCTAACCCCACGGACTGTGGCCGGCCAGGCGCCTCCGTCCATGGGGACTATCCAAGCAAGAATCCTGGAGTGGGTTGCCACGCCCTCCTCCAGGGGATCTTCTGGCCTGAGAATACTTGTGTGCAAATACCGTGGGGGCATGGACTTCTGCCGCTTCCTCCCTGTGATGGCAACAGGACAGAGAACTCACGTCGGTGTGTGGTTTGACCTGCAACCGCCTCCCTCCCCATCCTGGGAGGTGTGTTCACATGACCTTTTGCTCACCTGAGCACCACTCACCCCGAGAGATGTGTCCCACTGGCCCCCTCTCGGCTTCCTCTCCTCTTCCCCCACCTGTGCCCACCTGTGCCCACCTGTGCCCACCTGTGCTCTCCTGGCCAGGAGCAGTGGGAGGAATTGCTGCCGGCCAGGAGCCCCAGGACACCAGAGGTCACCTCACCGGCTGTGCTCCCCGCGGAGGCCCCTCCTGAAGGGGGACACGAGCAGGCACCTCCGTGGCTGCCAGCAGGCATCGGTGTTTGGGGTCCGTGTGCACACGGATTCTGCGGTCACGCTCAGGCCAGTCAGCCCCTGGGGTCTCTCCAGGCGTGGGAGGTGGGAGGCAGGCTCAGAGGAAGTGAGCCCGGGCCGGAGCACCCGTGCTGGTAAGTTGGTACGCAGAGACGGCCCTTCCGTCCGCCCACCAAGCTCTCGTGTGACCTGGTCCCGTGTCTGCTGAGACGCTTCGTAGCCCTCCGGGCCAAAGCCTCCTCCGCCTCGAAACCTCCCCTCTGTCGGGTCTTTCCCGGGAGCCCCGTGCCCTCCGAGCCCGTCTCGCGGCGCCTGCTGCACGTGCTGGATCCTCGCCCCGTGCCAGCTCCGCTTCCCCCTCCTGGCAGGCCCAGGCCGGAGTCAGGCCTCGCACCCTCCAGAGCTGTTTCTATCGGCGTCTTCTGTCACTGCTGTCCCGGTTACCCCATCAAAGCGCTGATGTGGAGTCTGTCTAGTCCAGTCAAGTCAGCGTCCCCACGTCAAGTCTTCCCCAGAGAGGAGAACATCAGTGCGGATGCTGGGCCGGCCAAGGGCTGCCCCAGCCAAGCCCCCAGGCTCAACACCCTCTCCTCTGTGCGCTGGCCTGCCCCCGATTCACGCGGGGGTGGCCCCTGCAAGCTCCCGGGGCTCAGGAAGGACAGATCTCCGGAGGCGCTCTTTCCACCCAGCACGACACTGAGACCAGTCAAATAACTCTCAAAGTAATTTAAAAAAAAACCTGAGCAACATGTTAATAGTCGATAATTAATATCTTTTTGGGAGTAGACAGCTCAAGGAATGTCAGGGTCAGAGGCTGTGGGCGAACGGGGCTGAGACTCTGAGGACGATGTCTGCGGCTCCACGGTGTTGCCCTGCGCCAGCCTTGGCCCCGAGATGAACCTGGGCGATGGGTGTGGAAGGAACGTTCTCTTCACTCCATTTTCTCTGCGGTTTGCTGCCAGGGCCGAGACCCTGGCTCCCCCTGCTCGGGGTCGGCCGCCAACGCAGAAACACTGCGGACCCTCCTAACTGGGCAGAAAGAGCTGGCGAGTTGCTCTCCCTTTAAAAGGAGAGAAAGAGGAATGGAAGGAGGCAGGGCCAGGCTGGGAAGACGTGAGCCGTGTCGCGGAGGCAGGGACGACTCCAGAAGGGGCCTCTGCAGTGGGAATTTCACGACTGCCATCCTCGCAATGGGTGTCTCGGGGGCTCAGTGGCAGAGAATCCACCTGCACTGGACAGATGGGGGTTCTGTTCCTGGCTGGGGAAGATCTCCTGGAGGAGGAAATGGCGACCCACTCCAGTATCCTTGCCTGGAATCCCATGGACAGAGGAGCCTGGTGGGCTATAGTCCCTGGGGCCGCAAAGAGTTGGACCTGACCGAGAGACTAACACCCACTTTTTTTTACAATATTTACTGGGACTGAAAATCCACCATCAGGGTACTACAGAGCAGACAACTATACTTGAGGGAAAATTAAAGCTTCATAGATAGAAAAAGTATTTTTAAATGAGTTTTTTTTTCAGACCATGCAGCAATGTCTTTTATTATGTATGGTATTTAAAATTATAATCTCTCCATACACAGGTCCAACCAAGTATTATTTAGCAGATTGGAAGCTTCAAACCTGGTCACTGCATAGAAGAGGGAAAAGTATTCCGACGACACGCTTAACCTGAAGGCCAAGTCTTTTGCTGACCTCTGAGAATGTGGAGAGGACCACGGCGGACAGGCTGTCCACCATCTGAGCCTGCGTCCACCACCCTTCCTCGGGCCCAGATCAGCAGCACGTTTCCAGCTAGCGATAATCAAATGTCCAAGACGTTCATCTTCATCTTCTGTGACAGAAATCTGGAATTTGTGTTTTGTGAGTATAACCAGAAAATATGTGGCTGCTTGAGGAGAAATGTCATGGAAAACAAGACCCTGGTCCTCCTCATACACGACTTGCCTGGGATTTCCTCGCGGATGATCTTGTTGCCACCAGGCCAGGCAGCCTGAGCCTTGGTGAGCTCACCTGCCATCTCAGCCTCCCTCCTGTCTGCCAGCCAGGGGAAAGTTCGGGGAGGAGGGAGGAGTAAATGAGATATTTTTAATAAAAATTAGAAGCTGCTGACTTGTCATTGATCTAACTTATTTGCTTCCCTGGTGGCTCAGCGGTGGAGAATGCGCCTGCCAATGTGGGAGACTCGGGTTCAGTCCCTGGGTTGGGAAGATGCCCTGGAGAAGGAAATGGCAACCCACTCCAGTATGCTTGCCTGGGAAATCTCATGGACAGAGGAGCCTGGCGGGCTATAATCCATGGGGTCGTAAAGAGTTGGACACAATTTCGAGACTCAACAGTAATAATGACTAACTTATTTGCTCCTGTGACTCACTTGATGTTTTCAAAGGCTGCTCATGCGGATGCCCTATGCTGCCCATGGCTGCCTTGGCATCACCTCTGGGCTACATGCCGAGGGGCAAGGGCCCTCCGGTACCCTTGGCGGCAGAGGGTAGGGGGTCCCCTACCCTAGATGGGGGTCCAGGCTGCCTGGGGTGCACCCCTGGGACAGCTTGAGTTTCCCCTGCCCATCTCCAATGGACTAGACAGAGAGCAGCCTCTGGGCGGCCACCTACAAATGCCCTGGTGACCTGGTGGTCCGTGCCACCTGTCGTCCACCTGCTGGAAGACCAAGGTCTGCTCTTGTGGTTGTTGGCAAAGCAGGAACCCCAGCAGGTAGGCTCCCCCAGCCTCCCAGCCCCACACCCACATGCCCTCTCTGCTCCTGAGGACCCCTCGGCCTCACCAGCCTCACTCCCCCAGGGGTCAGCATAGCCGTGGCACAGGGATCCAAGGAGGCCCCGAAGTCTAGGGAGGGAGGCAGGGCTGGCCCCCAAAGGACCCCGCTGTGCAGGGGCTGTCAACCACAGGCAGGACCCCTGCCTGCAGGTGGCCCCTGCTGCCAGCACCGTCTCAGGGAGCCCGGGGCAGAGTCAGGCTAGTCCCTGACCCACAGGAGAACCTAGGCAAGAGGGAGACAGAGACACAGAGAGACAGTAAGAGGGCAGGGCAGGGACCGAGGGAGAAAGAGAGCCGGAAGAAGAATCGCGAGAGCGGGAGAGAGGCGACTGACGAGCTGCTTTCCCACGTTTTCTCTCTGGTGGCTTGAAAGCTCCTTTAAAATGATTCATCCACCTTTCCTGCCAGAGAGCAGCCGCCAGGACCGGGCAGCCACCGCCTCTCGATGTCAGGAGGGAAAGCAGGCCCTGGTCCGGGTGGGAGGACTCGACGTGAGGACTCATGCATGGGGCTCACGGTCCGCTGAGTAACCACTTCCAGTCGGCAGGTGACCGGCAGGACCTCAGTCCCAGCGCACAGTCAGGAAGGCGAGAGGGAGGCAGTCTCCCCGCAGAGGCAGGCCCAGAGTCCCCGCTGGGACTCACACAGCCCCTCCCCGGGGTCCCGGCTTGCGGGATGGTGACCGAGGCCTTGGAAAGGAAGTGGTTCCCCCACTAAGAGCCCAGAGTGGAGGGGAAGGTCCTCAAGCTGGACTGAGTCTCGAGCTAGACAGACCCCGGCTAGACTGTTCACACGTGCTCTTCGCAAGTGACTTCATGTGACAAGTCCCTGGCCTCTGTGAGCTCTGGGTGGAGAATGGGTGGGGTGTTCAGGGTTCTGCTGGTTCTCTCTCTGTGGAGGAATTTAAAACCTAAGAATGAGAATTACGACTTTAGCAGGGGAAAGCAGGGTCCATTTTGTCTTTTATCTTTTTTTATCTGGGTCACCCGGCTTTCTAATTGGAGAACTTCGCGGGTGGGATGGCTTGGCTTTTTCGCTAGCTAGCTGTGAAGCTGGGAGGTTGTTTATTCGAGATAGGTGGCTTTGAAGTGGCAGCCTCGACAGTCAAAAGCTTAACCAGGCACTTACGTTATAACCAGAAAAGCCAAGTGTCAGGCTCTCTACACTGCAAGAGCCATCTGGGAAACAGCTGCTCCCACTCGACCCTCAGACGACAAGTTGCCTCATAAGAACTGCGAGGCTCTCGAGGAGAAGACTCCCGAGAGTCCCTTGGACTGCAAAAAGATCAAACCAATCAATCCTAAAGGAAATCAGTCCTGAATATTCACTGGAGGGACTGATGCCAAAGCTGAAGCTCCTGATATGAAGAACTGACTCGTTGGAAAAGACCCTGATGCTATGAAAGATTGAGGGCAGGAGGAGAAGGGCATGCCAGAGGATGAGGTGGTTGGATGGCATCACCGACTCAATGGACAAGAGTTTACGTAAGCTCCGGGAGTTGGTGGTGGACAGGGAGGCCGGGCATGTTGCAGTCCATGGGGTCGCAGAGTCAGACACGACGGAGCGACGGAACAGCAACAAAGCCCCAAGTCCACCCCCGACCCCACCACCACCCCGCCCAGCTCATCTGCCCTGAATTCCTGACGCACAAGAACTCTGTGAGGTAATCTACAGTCATTGTTATTGGAAGCCACTGCATTTGGCCCAAGGAAAGCAGAGGCTGGAGGCTGAGGTTGGGGTCCCAGGAGCCCGGTGCCCCCCGCTCCAGGGCTCTCGGCTGCCAGAGGTTCGGGACTGGAGCCCTGTAAGCTTCAAAAGCAGGTAAGAGGGATACACACTTTGTAAGTTGGGACGTTGGACAAATTGGCCTTTATGGAAATGATCTTCAGATGAAATGACTTTCAGCGAATGCTTTTCTGTGAACAGCCTAGAGCTGGGGTCCCTGGTGCAACGACCCTTCGGGGTCTTAGAACCAGGGCTTCAGAAAGCGTTTCCACCGCCACGTGTGAAGGTGGGGTTGGTATGGGTGAGCAGGAAGGTGGGAAGGAGCGGAGCTGCAAGTTTGAGAGACAAACCACCTCCCTCTGTCTCTGCCCCTCTCCTGTCCCTCCTCCTCCTCCCCTCCTCCTCTCCGTGTGTGCGTCGCGCCGTGTATCTGGGTGATCGTGAAGCAAAGGTAATCAATTCCCTACCCAGAGGTGTCAGCACTCCTGCTTTCTGGTGAAATCTGTGATTAGTTCAGGAATAAATTCACCTCTACAGGAGGTTGGTAAGAGTGGAATTTACAGGTAGAATGAAAAGAGAAAAGAACTCATAAATAACATCTCCACAGATGCTTAAAAGATGACATTACCAGTCTCCCAAAGACCCGGGCGCCTTCTCCCCGTGGTAAATACCTGTGATGGCCAGCTGCAAGAGCAACTCAGCTGAGAAGCAGAGTTTGAAAACTCCCGTTCCACCCACTGAAGGAGGGGTGGGCCTCCGCCTTCCATCCTGCGGTTGCCATGTGACGCTGCTCAGGGGAGCTGGGGACAGCGATCCATCTCTAAAGACGCCACGGTGAGTGTGAGAGGCTGGGGGCCAGGAGTAGGCTGCCCCGTGGGCCTGAGGGTCTAGGGAGGATGGGCAGCGAGCTGAGCGCGCGTCAGAGGAGGAGGAGTGTCCAAGAGCGCAGGGGTCCTCCGAAAGGGCCGGCTGGGCTGGGGCCTGAGGGCGGCCTGGCAGCTCTCGCAGATTTTGCTTGGCACACTCTCTCTGTTTCCGCCATCCCGAGCACCCAGGGGCCCAGGGGTCCTGTCCTCCCCACCCGGCGCCCAGCCTGGAGCTGGCATGAAGGTGGGACTCACCGGGTGAGTGTTGAGCGGGTCAGAGGCATTTGGGCACAGGTCCAGGCCAGGCCGGGGTGACGGCCAGAGCCCTGTGGACGCCAGACCAGGGCAGGTTTCAGATCCACAGCTGCCCCTGTGCCGAGTCAGATGGGGGCCTCCCAGGGTCCCTGGGGCCTGGGGGAGCTAAGCCCTGCATTCTGAAATCCCCGGGACCCCTGCCTCCAACATGCTTCCAGTAAGATGCTCTCAGGACTTTCCTCCCTGGCACCCAAATAAAGTAGGTGTCTGCGCGGCACAATGCACGCCTGGGGTCTGTGAACCAGCCAGTCAAGATGCCACTGAGGGCTGCCTGGCAGCTGGCGGTGGCCCCTCCCGGACTGAGGACCGGACGTGGGGAGAGGACCCACAGAAGGAAAGGGCAGACGGCGCTCGTCCGCTCGCTCCCCTCCCATCCGTCACCCCTCCTCCGCCTCACTCCCCCTCCCTTCCCCCTCCTTGCTCCTGCCTGCGGCCTTGGCCTTCTCTCTCCTCTCAGGAGCAAGCTTCATGTCTAGTCATTTCCCTCATATTCTGTATATATATATACATATTAGAAGGTAGAATAATTTTCTTTCATTAAACACACAGATCTGTAGAGTTTGATGAGTTCTTGATGTATATACCAATATTAGCACGGTCATCCCAGCCAAGGCAGCTTCATCTCCCCAGAAAGTTCCTTCCTGCTCCTTCTAGTCAATCCCTCCCTTCTAGAGGCACTGGCGCTGAGATTTCTACTCTCCACTTTCGTCTCCTCTTCTGCAGGTGGATGGCAACCCACTCCAGTATTCTCACCTGGAAACTGCCGTGGACAGAGGAGCCTGGCAGGCTACAGTCCACGCGCTCGCAAAGAGTCAGACACGACTCAGGGGCTCAGAGACCACCACCACCCTGCCAGTGGGAGGACCCAGTGTCTGGCCTGCTACATCCGGGTGCCTTCACGCAGCACCGTGTTTGTAGAGGTCTCGCTGCAGTCTACTCCCTCCTGTTGTGTGGCCATCACACAAGTGCGTGGCTTATCTGTCCACTGGCAAACATTTGTATTCGATCCACATCACTCCTCCGACTATTATTAGTGAAGCTGCTATGAAAGTTTGTGCACAACTCTTTATATGGACTTAAGTCTTTGGGATAAAAAAAAAACCCAGCACTTGGATTGCTGGCTCATTGGAGAAATTATGTTGAACTTTATGAGAAACTGGGAAGCCGGTGATGCCAGTGGACGCCCCGGTGAGGCCAACGGGTGTGCACTTCAGCGGTGCCGCGGTCTTACTTGACGTCCCCCGATGGCTTATGATGTTGGGCGTTTTCTTCTCGTGCTTTTAGGTCATTTGCAAGTCTTCTTCTATAAAGAATCCAGACCCTTTGCGCACTGCGTGGGGCCCAGGGGTCCTGTCCTCCCCACCCGGCGCCCAGCCTGGAGCTGGCATGAAGGTGGGACTCACCGGGTGAGTGTTGAGCGGGTCAGAGGCATTTGGGCACAGGTCCAGGCCAGGCCGGGGTGACGGCCAGAGCCCTGTGGACGCCAGACCAGGGCAGGTTTCAGATCCACAGCTGCCCCTGTGCCGAGTCAGATGGGGGCCTCCCAGGGTCCCTGGGGCCTGGGGGAGCTAAGCCCTGCATTCTGAAATCCCCGGGACCCCTGCCTCCAACATGCTTCCAGTAAGATGCTCTCAGGACTTTCCTCCCTGGCACCCAAATAAAGTAGGTGTCTGCGCGGCACAATGCACGCCTGGGGTCTGTGAACCAGCCAGTCAAGATGCCACTGAGGGCTGCCTGGCAGCTGGCGGTGGCCCCTCCCGGACTGAGGACCGGACGTGGGGAGAGGACCCACAGAAGGAAAGGGCAGACGGCGCTCGTCCGCTCGCTCCCCTCCCATCCGTCACCCCTCCTCCGCCTCACTCCCCCTCCCTTCCCCCTCCTTGCTTCCTGCCTGCGGCCTTGGCCTTCTCTCTCCTCTCAGGAGCAAGCTTCATGTCTAGTCATTTCCCTCATATTCTGTATATATATATACATATTAGAAGGTAGAATAATTTTCTTTCATTAAACACACAGATCTGTAGAGTTTGATGAGTTCTTGATGTATATACCAATATTAGCACGGTCATCCCAGCCAAGGCAGCTTCATCTCCCCAGAAAGTTCCTTCCTGCTCCTTCTAGTCAATCCCTCCCTTCTAGAGGCACTGGCGCTGAGATTTCTACTCTCCACTTTCGTCTCCTCTTCTGCAGGTGGATGGCAACCCACTCCAGTATTCTCACCTGGAAACTGCCGTGGACAGAGGAGCCTGGCAGGCTACAGTCCACGCGCTCGCAAAGAGTCAGACACGACTCAGGGGCTCAGAGACCACCACCACCCTGCCAGTGGGAGGACCCAGTGTCTGGCCTGCTACATCCGGGTGCCTTCACGCAGCACCGTGTTTGTAGAGGTCTCGCTGCAGTCTACTCCCTCCTGTTGTGTGGCCATCACACAAGTGCGTGGCTTATCTGTCCACTGGCAAACATTTGTATTCGATCCACATCACTCCTCCGACTATTATTAGTGAAGCTGCTATGAAAGTTTGTGCACAACTCTTTATATGGACTTAAGTCTTTGGGATAAAAAAAAAACCCAGCACTTGGATTGCTGGCTCATTGGAGAAATTATGTTGAACTTTATGAGAAACTGGGAAGCCGGTGATGCCAGTGGACGCCCCGGTGAGGCCAACGGGTGTGCACTTCAGCGGTGCCGCGGTCTTACTTGACGTCCCCCGATGGCTTATGATGTTGGGCGTTTTCTTCTCGTGCTTTTAGGTCATTTGCAAGTCTTCTTCTATAAAGAATCCAGACCCTTTGCGCACTGCGTTTAAAAATTGAGTTCTTTATATTTTTTGAATATTTTTAGAAGTGCTATACATACTTTAGATCTCCAGGGGATCTTCCCAACCCAGGGATCGAACCCAGGTCTCCCACATTGCAGGTGAATTCTTACCAGCTGAGCCACAAGGGAAGCCCAAGAATATTGGAGAGGGTAGCCTATCCCTTCTCCAGGGGATCTTCCTGACCCAGAAAGCGAACTGAGGTTTCCCGAATTGCAGTCAGATTCTTTACCAGCTGAGATACCAGGGAAGCCCTATTTCTTTTTAGAAGTTCTATCCATATTTTAGATCTCTGTGCTGTAAATATTTTCTCCTACTTTGTAGCTTGCCCTTTCATCTTCCTAATGGTGTCTTTTGATAAGCAGACATTTCTATTTTTAATGAAGTCAATTATATAAGAATTTGGGGTTTTTTTTATGGTTCATTTTGTTGTTGTTCAACCTAAGAAACCGTTGCCTATATTCACCAAAGTTCAGGAAGGTATTCTGTTTTATTCCAGATGATTTATATTTTAAGCTTTTGTGTTTAAATCTGTGACCTGTCTTTAGTTTTTACAGGTAGTATGAGGTAAGGGTTGAGGGTTTTTTTTTCTTTCCGTACAGTTGTTCCAGCAGCATTGGTTGAAACGGCTTTCTGCCTCTGGATTTTTTCAGTGCTTATGCTTGTAATTTATATTAATAGAACTGTGCTACACTTTCCATCGTTTCTCAGTTTTTCTGAACACAGTGTCTATAAGATCCACCCATGTTGCTCTAGTCACTCATTTAGTTATCATCCATTTATTCATTTAACCATTCAATAAATGGTGAAGAAAACAGAAAATGTCTCTAGTCTCATGAAGTTTATAGTCTATTGAGGATATTGTCAAAGTAAATAAATATATATAGTCAATGATAAAGATGGAAGGAAAAGAAGAGAGAGATGAACAGAAAGAGGTTTTTTTTTCAATACTGAGTTGTATTCACTGTTTATATATTTTGAATATTAACCCCTTATTGGTCATATCATTAGCAAATATTTCTGCCCATCTAGTAGACTGTATTTTCATTTAGTCGATGATTTTCTTTGTTGTGCAAAAGCTTTTAAGTTTAATTAGATCTCATTTGCTTATTTTTACTTTTGTTTCTTTTGCTGAGAAGACAGACTCCCCCCAAAATGATGCTATAATTTATGTCAGAGAGTGTTCTACCTACGTTTTCTTCTAAGGTAATCTTTTATTTTTAAATAGATTATTTCTGGTTGTTTTAGACTTTGTTTCGGATCATCCCCGTGTCTGAAGTCTTTGGAGTATAAATCAGTCTGGGGAGAGTTCCCTAGTAGCCCAGTGGTTAGGTCTCTGTGCTTTCACGGCTGAGGCCCTGGGTTCAGTTCCTGGTCAGGAGACTAATATCCCACGTACTGCCAGGCACAGTGGGAAAAAAAAAAAGGATAATCAACGCACATTGATTACTGTTTTCTAAATACTTGTTAGCTGTTGTTGTTTTGCATTTCTTCCGTCTAATTTAGTATCAGAGTTCACGGCACATCCTAGTTCCTTCTGGCACAGAAGCACCTCAGGTCTTGGAAACTTTTGCTACCTTCAGGACTGCTCTTCTGCTGCAATAATTACCAATAAATCTCTCAGCGTGAGGAACAGCGGGGCTGCACGGCTTTGAGGTGAACAGAGGGTGGCTGGCGCCTCTCCATTCATCTTGAGAATCTTCATTGCTACATAAACAGTGAGACACATTTTCATGATTCATGTTCAAGTTGCTTCCCAGCTCAATACTGATTCCAGAGAAACTCTCCCGAAGAGATGGTTTTATTCGGGCTGAAAGGGGATAGCGAGAAAATGGCAAGAGCCCAGGACAGTCTGGATGCGCGTGTGAAAGTGAGCGAGAGGTGGGAAGGGAGACAGTGGTGGAGCTCTGTGGGGTCTGAACGCTCTTCTGCAAACGGATCGCTGACGCATTTAATCATGCTCGTCAGGGCTCACGCTAACCTGAGCTAGCAGGCACCAGCCCCCAGGAGTAAATTCAGATCTGTGTTTCGGGTACTTCCCATTTTAACATCCTGAAAGGTACAAGAATTAAATCAACACATCCCTCGAGGGCTATTGAAAGGCTGGAGTTAGGGAGACACTCTAAATATATCTGAGCACGGATGGGATCATATCCCAAACAAGTCTGGACGTCTCTCGTCTCTGCCGAGTGGGAAGAAGATCCTCAGTGTAAGAAAATAACTCTCAAGCTGGCACCTGGGCAGCTCTATGACTACCAAGATGTCTCTAGGGAACCACTTTCCCTCCTGGGAGAGAAGTGTGTCTAAACACTGGAGACGCGATCAGAGCCGATGAGATGTGCTTGTCTGCTCCCAGCCCGGAGGAAACCAGAAACTCCCGAGCGAAGTTCCTTTCCCTCCAGGACGGCCTCGGTTCTCACTGTGTGGGGTTTATTTTTAAACACTGGTGTAAAATGTCCTACAGCCCAGCTGCTCACCATCATGACCAACATAAGGTCGATTTTATACAGTTGATCTTCCTTGAAGAGGGCTTACCTGGTGGCCCAGTGGTAAAGAACCCACCTGGCAATGCAAGACCCACCTGGCAATGCAAGAGACACAGGCTCTCTCTCTGATCCAGGAAGACTGCCTGGAGAAGGATATGACAATCCACTCCAGTATTCTCGTCTGGAGAACCTCTTGGACAGGGGAGCCTGGTTGGCTACAGTCCATGGGGTTGAAAAGAGTCAGGCACAACTTACCAACTAAATAACAACTTCCTTGAAGAACCAACGTTAAGCGACCCAAAAGACCAGCTTTCCCCACTAATAAAGGTATTTGTTCTTGGAAAGCTGCCGTTGTCTGTGAAGCTTCTATTCCCCTGTTTTACTAATGCAAACTTTGAACTTTGAAAACACTGGTGGATTTAATTTTTATACTTTTGGGACTCAGATTACAAGGTACAAGTCTGAGTCAATTATGCCCATTAACAGTGAACTAAGCCTAGACAAGTCAAATCCTCTGAGAAGCCCCAAATCACACTGAGCCCAGGTTTGGCCAAACACGCTTCTCTTCAGTGTGGTTTGAAATCTTGAAAACGGCCAGAGTTCACATCTCACCTGTGAAATGGTCAAAAGAAAGACTTGCAAATTAGGACGGCGAGGAAGGTGGGATCCAGCCCAGAACAGGGAGCCAGCTCCTGTGGGTTCAAATTCCAATCTTGCTGCCAGCTTAGCTGAGCACACAGCTCAATCTTCTTTTCCTCTTTCAAAGAGGTGGAAACTTCGCAAGATGAAAACTGGACAAATTGCCCACGGAGAGCTTCTTAGGAAGGGCTGCCTTGTGTCTGCCCTTAGCATCATTGCTAATGCAGAAGCTCTTTCTTGTTCATTGGCCCTCAACAAATTCCTATGAAGCAAGGCTCAAGAGGATGAGGATACTGAGGCTTAGCAGGGGTAAACATCTTACTCAGGGTGGCATAATAGGAGGGAAGGACCAGGCCTGTTTGCCGCAAGTCCCATCGCAGCAGGAGTTCTTTGCTGATTTCAGTTGCTAGGTCATGTCCGACTCTCCCGGAAGGGGTTGCCGGGGTCCTGCTTGCCTTCTCTGAGTGGAGCGTTTATTTCTAGAGCTTTGGATGATCCCCTTTCTCTCCTTCCTTTCTCCCCTTCTCCTTTCTCCCCACAGAATATTCTTAGCAGCTCCTGTGGCTAGAATGCCCTCTTGATCCTCAGGAAACAGTTGCACATCTTTAACATGTGTCTGGAAGCTCTCAGCTGGCTTTTCCTCGGGGCTCATTCAGTGCCCACCCCCTGCCCCGTGAGGTTCCGTCCCTGAACCGGCTGAAGCTCGGAAGTCACGAGTCCACTCATCGACCACAAATGGCCCCAAAATGAAGTTTTCCCAACTCCTGCATCTAAAAGCAGGCCTCCTGTCTTCCAGGCAACACCGTCCCCCACCCCCGCAGTTGGCTCACCCCTAAGGAGTGTGTCTTTTCTGGGAGACATGAAACCCCGCAGCGTTGCCAGGGGGCTCAAAGGCGCTGTGTGTTCCAGAATTCCCTCTGGCGGTGCTGATGTCTGCGTCATTTTAGTCTTCTCGAGAAAATGCATTAAACGTGAACCTGAAGGTGATTTTTGAAGATGTGTGTAACTGCTGCCTTGTCTATAGAAAAAAAAAAAGAACAAAAGAATGGATAAACAGCAAGGTACTGCTGTAAGCCCTGAGAACTATATTCAGTATCCTGTGATAACCCACGAGGGAGAAAAATCTATGTGTGCATAACTGAGTCACTCTGCCATATAGCGGACATTATCACAACACTGCAAATCAACTATACTTCCATTTTATTTATTTTTATTTATTTCCTTATTTTAATTGGAGGCTAATTACTTTACAGTATTGTAGTGGTTTTGCCAAACATTGACATGAATCAGCCATGGGTGTACATGCGCCCCCCCATCCTGAACCCCCTCCCACCTCCCTCCCCATCCCACCCCTGAGGGGCGTCCCAGTGCACCAGCCCTGAGTGCCCAATTTTAAAAAGAGAGAGAGAGAAAGAAGAAGAACACGGAAAGCAGCTCCTGAGCAGAATATGACTGGGGTGGCTCTGGGCTCCTGTCTGGCCAGCAGGGCTCCCCAGTACCCAGGCTGCCCGGAATCGTGCAAGCCCTACGTGTCAGTGCGCCTGAGTTAGGTCCCACTCACCCGGCTTGCTCTCACGTTGCCGTGAACAGGCATGTGTGTGAGCACAAGGGTGTGTGTGCTTCCTCCCGGTGTGGGGGCTGCAGAGACTGGACTCAGAATGGAAGTTCTCACAGGCCCCACGGGCAGCAGGGCTGCCTGGACGGTCGCCGCGCTGGACGTGAAGACCACGTTCCCGGCTGACGGGGTGACTGTGCTGCTCCGGTGAGAATCCTGCCTTTCCGGGACCTTGAATAACAGCCGCACGGGCTGGCTGACTCAAGCCCGCCGCGCCTGCCTCTCCGCCTCCAGCAGGGCCGAGGTGGCCCTGTGGCAAAGAGCCAGCCTGCGGTGCAGGAGACGCGGGTCAATCCCTGGGTCGGGCAGATCCCCTGGAGGAGGGCATGCTAACCACTCCAGTATTCTTGCTTGGAGAATCCCACGGACAGGTTATAGTCCAGGGGGTCACACAGAGTCGGCGTGACTTAGCAACTAAACAGCAGCAATACAACAACATCGATCTGTACATGTGTTAATACCGAATTGTATACACCACTCAAAAAACGTTAAGTTTATTGTATCACAATCAGAGGAAATCTAATCTTACAAATCCAGAAGCTTTGTGCACCTAGACTGTTTTGAACCTACTTTAATTTCTACCTCCACTTAAAGATGCTGAAAGCACATCACAGGCAAGATTTACTCAAGAAAGATAACAAGCAACTCCAATCAGCAGACCGTATAGAAAGAAAAGAGCTTGACCTTACACCAAAAGATTACTGAATGAATGCTTACATGTTTTGAATTCACTTGGAGCATTATCATCTGTTACAATTCCCTACAAATTTTTCTTAACCGTCTAACTCAGGCTATGATCTAATTGGATAAGAATTTTATAAGAGAATCTTCATAGCATAGATTTACTTTTAAAGTCTCTAACTCATAGTCTTTTTGTGTGAAATACTTTATTTTGGAATAAATTTTCTTAGTTGTATTTTGTTACACCTCACCTTTCATCTGAAGACCAGGAAATCTGGATTTTGGGTGTACACCATATGCCCTCAATACTAACCGATTCAGTGGGTAAGACATAATATTGCTCAAGAGTATGTGGTCATGGGAGACAGGCGTGGACGGAGGAAACACGATGTCTGTTCCAGTTTACTGGCTTTGCTATCGGGCAACAGGTCAAGTCAACAATAAAAAGATTCCTTCCTGATGTCAGTTCCCATTAGTCAATCTCTGTTATCAGGAGAGCTCTCCACCCTCTTCCCTTTAAATTACTACCTAGTCTTCACACGTTCACTTTTTAAATTTTTTTATATTTGTTTCTTTTAATTGAAGGATAACTGCTCTACAGAATTTTGTTGTTTTCTGTCAAACCTCAACATGAATCAGCCAGAGGTGTACATATGTCCCCTCCCTCTTGAACCCCCCTCCCATCTCCCTCCTCACTCCTCCCCTTCTAGGTTGATACAGAACCCCTGTTTGGGTTCCCTGAGACACAGCACAAGTCCTGTTGCTCATCTATTTCACATCCAGTAAAATAAGTTTCCATGTTACTCTCTCTATACATCTCACCCTCTCCTCCCCTCACCCGTGTCCATAAGTCTGTTTTCTATGTCATTTTTCCACTGCTGCCCTGCAAATAAGTTCTTTCTAGATTCCATATATACGGTACCATCTTTCTAGATTCTATATATATGCGTTAGCATACAATAGTTTTCTCTTTCTGAGTTATTTCATTCTGCAAAATAGGCTCTAGGTTCATCCACCTCATTAGAACTGACTCAAATTCATGCATTTAAACTATTAACACAAATGTAGTTGGATTTTTTTTTTTTTTTAAGAAACACTGGGAAAATCTTTAAGTGCCTCAAAGGTGGAGAGGATAAAATCACTTTCAGTCTTGATCAAAGTCTTGTCCACTCCACACAGCCATCCAAGGGTAGCAGGTCATCTCTGCTGTGGCCAGTACAACGGAGAGGCCCAGAGAAGGGCGGTGGCTCCCTACAGAAATGTCTTCCCAGCGCTTCTTAGGGAATGCATACATTTTCATGAGTCCTGAGAAAACTTAATCAAGAAATTGGGAAAACTGGAACAAGTGTTATAATTCTCCTGCAACGACTAAAGCTTAACGATCTATGTAGAGACGAAAAAAAGTAAAAAGAACAAAAAAAATCTACGTAGAAGCTTGCTTGTTCCCGGCACACACTGGGCACACACTGGCGTCAGGCAGGAGCCACCGCGGGGCGAGGAGGGTGAAGGCCGAGCTTCCGGAACCGGGCGGAACCCCCGCAGGGCGGCCCCTGTCAGCTGCGGACTGTGTGCGCGGGTGTGCTCAGGGCTTGTCTGCGCCGAGGGCCAGGCACTCCTGCAAATAAAATAAATATTGGTAGATTTGTATGCATTGTCTTCTTTACAAATACCCCAAAATAGTGAGCTTTAGAAGCAAAATTAGTTTTCTAACTAGCCGTTTCGGAAGTGATTCTGTGTAGTGTTATTAACCTTGCTAGAGATCAAGTATTGTAGTATTCAAACACTCCCCCCCCATTGATGGTGTTTCCTGTGTGTGCATATTCTCTACAACTGCTCTAATAAGAGTTATGGCTCCATCTAGCTAGCCCCCCTTCCCTACTGCCGATGATCTTGGTTTTCCTCATCTTTCCATCTAAGGCTTGATGGCGAGAGCAAGCTGAGAGCTGCTGAGGGCACCTCCTGTTCTGATAAAAACACCCCGGAACCGAGGCACCGGGCTGCTGGCGACAGCAGGGCACTCATCCCCGGGTCCATTTCCTCTCTGCTCTCAGGGTGTCCTGAACCCAGGGCTCCTACTTGCTTCTACACGGGGCAGCGGCCTTAATCAAGGGAGCCCCTGAATAAGGCAGAATCACCCGAGGGAGGCAGAGGACAAGGGAAGAAAGGGTGAGGAAGAAAGCGAAGATGAAAAAGAGAATGATGGCCACGTGCAGATCCTCCCGGAACGTCTTCCGGGGAGTAACTGATAGGTAGCCAGCTCCTCATCTGTTTGCTTCGTTCGTCTAGCTCTTCACCCAAAGACACTCTTCTCAAAGCTACTCCTCTCTTGTTGTTTAGTCGCTCAGTCACGTCTGACTCTCTGTGACCCTGTGGACTCTAGCCCACCAGGCTCCTCTGTCCATGGGATTTCCCAGGCAAGAATACTGGAGTGGGCTGCCATTTCATCCTCCAGGAGATCTTCCCTACTCAGGGATCAAACCTGCGTCTCCTGCGTTGCAAGCAGACTCTTTACTGCTGAGCCACCAGGGAAGACCATTACTCTCTTAACGTTTTCTAATTTAATTATGAAGAAACAATCATGAAGACTCTAGTAATTTTAAAGTAGTTCCTGTGTATAAAAATCAATGGAGGGAGGAGGGTCCAAAAGGGAGGGATACTTGTATACCTAAGGCTGATTCATGTTGAGGTTTGACATAAAACAACAGCATTCTGTAAGCAATTATCCTACAATTAAAAAATAAATAAAAGGAAATAGAAAAAACAATGGAACACCAGACCCAACGGAGAGCATCCACTTTAGACTCAGAGCTGGGGCCTGTCAGTGTTACCGGAGGCCAAAAGGCTTCTAGAGAGAAGCGTTTTCCCACCTGTGGTCCACAGACCGTCAGCACCATCACCGCGGGGACCTTTGAAACCAGAACTTCTGGGCGTTGCCGGGAGGTCCTTGTCCTCACGTGTTAGCCAGGGGAGTCTTCTGAACTCTGCTGTTTGAGAGCCAAGCCACTCATCTGGCCTGGGCCCCATGCTCTGTATCAGATGAGAAAGATTAAACGTGTCTCAGGGATCATCCAGCCAGCGGGCAGCAGAGAGGACTCAGAAGCTCCAACCCGGGCCTTCGTCTGTGGTCAGCGTCAGACCCAGAGCTTCCTACGGAGCCCGCTTCGAGTAAAGGCGCGTTCCCGCAGCTCTGCCCACGGCTGCCTCCTCCCCGTTCCCGCATCCAGGACTGTTCCCGTCCAGGCCGCATTCACACGCAGGAACCAGGCTCCCAGCAGGTCCCCAGCTAGAGCGATGGGGGCTTTGAAAATGTGCTCCCTGTGTGGCCCTTCATGACTAGGACACCCGAGTGGGGTGGGGAGACGCGGTAGCCGTGGGGAGACCCACTTGGAGGCCTCGGGTCAGCCCAAGGCCTGAGGTCAGGACACAGCACCTTTGGGGGAGCAGAGACCCTATGTGTTCAAAATAGCATGTGCTTCATCGTTTAGTTAGGTTTTTTTTTTTTGCAAATTTATTGCCAGTGTCCACAGCCTGCCTGGAACATCACCTGTGTTGGAGAAGTTCAGGTTGTCCTGATTCGGGTGCGGCATCCTCCGGGGTCAATAAAAGGCACCCAGGGTGGGAAGGCTGCTTGGTCAGTACAGGCAGCTGAAGCCCCAGTGCCCTTCAGAGAGCAAGGCACTGTCTCCAGAGCTGGGAGTTACATCTACTGAGCAAGAAGCGCTAGGTGGGAAGCATCGCGGCTTCAATGTGAGGGGATGGGGGAAGGAAAGAGTTATTGCTAAGAATAACTTGCCATCTTAACCAGGACTCTGAATGTAAGGGATGGGGGACTTGAGAGGCATCCCTTCCAGGAGCTGAGCCATCCCTAGCTCCAGAAAAGTCAGGGGCACTGCCCATGCCGCCGCTGTTGCCCCCTGCCCTGTGACCAGTGCGGACAGGCCAGTCCACCAGGGCCTCTGGGAGGGGAGGCAGCGAGGCTGCCCATTTGTTTAGTTGTGATAAAATGACAAGGGAGGGGAAGGTCCCCATGGAAACCACCGAGCCTGTGCACGGTAGGAACACATGCGTGGTTCAGGGTGGCCTCCAGGCCAAGCATCGCTCACTTTCTTCCTGGGAATGACTGACTCTTGCCGAATCCCCATCAGCTGGGTAATGGGACCTGGAGGCTGGCCGTGGGGCCCTCGAGCTGAGTTGTAGGATTGGAGGGTGTTGTTATTCCTGGGAATTTCTATCGTACTTTAGGCTCAGGGGCCTGGAGATTTCTAGGCCAGCACAGTTTCAAATACTGGAGGAGACTGCCTCACAGGTCAAAGGTTTCAGTCCAAAATACTTCCAGACTTCCGTTCAGGCTGCCAAACAATCATGGGAGGAACCACCCCCGAAGAGGATGGGTTTATCTGACAAGCATCCCTGGGGGCTCAGATGGTAAAGAATCTGCCTGCAGTGCAGGAGACCGGGGCTCAGTCCCTGGGTGGGGAAGATCCCTGGAGAAGGAAATGGCAACCCACTCCAGTATTCTCGCCTGGAGAATCCCATGGACAGAGGAGCCTGGCGGGCTACAATCCGTGAGGACGCAAGGAGTTGGACATGACTGAGTGACTAATATCTATCCTTATTTTTACACAAAGGTTGAAAGTAGATTGAAAATATATTTGGAATAAACCTTATTTCAGGAAATTCCCTCCTTATGATAATCCTATATGGCAAACCAAACGCCGCCTCAATGACATGCACGCTCCCCAGGCCCACTCAGTGCAACCGTCTCCCAGACGGGGCTTTAGCTGCAGAATGGCCCTTCAATGATGCATTATTTAAACTAAATGGATTTTGAAGGCCCTATTAAACTCTTGACAATTTTTTAATTGAGGGTAGTGATGGTTAAATGGAGATTTGATGTGATCTATGATTATGATGCAGAGAAAATATGACGGGACACATTGGGATGCCCTCCTGTTTCTGGAGCTCTTACAACCTGAGCACAAACAGGACCATGAAGAGGAGACTAATTATTTTCCCCATGGAAAACGACATGACTGGTACAATCCAGACAGCGACACCTAAACCGAGACATTCCACTTTCTGCTTAATTTTCCACCATCAAGTTCAAAGAAATTATCATCTGAGAAGAGACTGGAAGACATTCAGTGGCGATGAGAGAGCAAGGTCTCAACACACCGCTTTTGCCGTTTCTGATATGTCTCTGTTTCACATTTTCCCATCTTGTTAGTAACAGAGGTGAGAGTGATTTAGTCCTTTATTGACAGCTCGGGATTCTCATCCAGGTTGCTGTTGTTGTTTTAGTCACTAACGCCAGGCTCCTCTGTCCATGGGATTTCTCAGGCAAGAATACCGGAGTGGGCTGCCATTTCCCTCTCCAGGGGAACCCACATCCTCTGTACTGGCAGATTCTTTAGCGATAAGCTACCAGGGAAGCCCAGAGATATAATTTTTGCGGAGTTTCAAGCATGCACACGGAGATCAAGGAGGTCGCTAGAACTGCTCCTTCTCCAGGATGTAAATTAAACACCCAGTCTGCCGAAACCCGGGATTGAACCAGGGACCTTTAGATCTTCAGTCTAACGCTCTCCCAGCTGAGCTATTTCGGCTCCTCTCATCCAGGTGCGTGAACGGGGTTGTGATGCAGTGGTGATCTGGGGGCACGTTGTCTGTCTGCACATCACCCTCTCTTCGCCCACGCTTATTCCTAAGTGCAGGGGCTGATTCTGGGTCCTGATTTCTCAGACTGAGCACATTACACGTGTCCCATAATCAGTGTCCGATTCGTATTTGTGAGTGAATGTACGAGTGAGCGAGTGACGGGGTCCCCAGGAGGGGCTGCCCCGCCCTAGCCAGGACCTGGCCTGCCTCCCTGCTTTGCTCTCCACCGTCTTCTGCTTCCTGGCTGAGTTCCAGAAGGTACTCCAGCTGCATAGCTTGCGTTCCAGAAGGATACCTTCTTCCATTTCTATCATAGCCTCCTTTTCTCCCTGGAGGTCATGAGCGTGCTAGGAGAAGCTGGTCATGGTGAATGAGACACAGCTTCTCCCTCTCCTGTTACCCACCCCCTGCTGGACCCCACGTGAGGACCAAGATTGCCTTCAGACTCCCCCCTAGGGGCTCCTGACTCTGGAAACACCCCCCAAGTATCTCTAACATGTGCTTTAGGATTCTCGCAGCATCAGACCTGCCTCATTAAGAGGCACCTTGCTTGGGGTCCCACAGCCACAGTTCCAGGGGGTCCAGGTCTATATCTGCATTTTCAATGAGTGTCCAGGTGAGGCTCTGTGGATGCTGCTGGTTGGGGCCCCGTGCAAGAACCTCCACTCTGATTGGCCCAGGGCAGCGCTGAATCCTAGCTACCTCCACCACGCCCACCCTCTGCATCTGTGTCACTTCCGTGAGCTAGAACACACGCCCGCCTTACCCTGCTCAAGGCAGAGGCCCCTTCTCTGTAAATGTCCCTGACCACCAGCCGCGTGGCTCTGGGAACGGAGGCGGCCCGCTCAGGCTCCGCGGGACCCATGACGCAGAGCGTGCCCCCTTGCCTGCACCTCTCACGGCCCACGGTTGGCCCAGCTCGCGCTGAGCGTGTGGACCTGGAGACTGACCGTGACTTCCTAAGGAGCCCGGTGGCTGCGAGTCATCACCACCAGCTCCTGGTGCTGCACCCAGCAGCCTGGTTTCTGGGGAAATCCCTCCCACCGAGGAAGGAGCCTGTCTCCGGTGGACCTCACACCTCCCTGCGGCCTGCCTTGCTGAGGTCAGAGGATAGGGCTGGAGCCTCGGGTCCACAGAGAAGCCGTTTGTGAATGCAGGTGACCAGGAGAGGGGGCACTGAGGGTGCGCATAAACCCTGTCTCTGCTGAGCCTCCAAGGCCACCCCCGACACCCCCACACCTCTGGGTCTGCAGCCTCTGCTGCCTGCACCGAAGGGGCCAAGCCTTGGGAAGAAGTGACGGAGCCCGTGATCTGCTCAGCCCTCCCCGTCAGCTCCACTGAAGGGGCAGAAAGGGGCAGAGTACGCCCCTCGTCTGGAGCCAGGTGCGCCCCTGGGGTCAGGGGGCAGAGGGATGCTCTGTGCTCCTCACCCGGGTGGGCCCAGGCTGGAGGAGGGGTTCCCCCGGGACAGGGAGCAAAGTGCTGGTGCTGCTTCCTGGAGATGAGATGTGGACCTTCTGGGGGCTCGGGCGACCCCAGAGGAGAGCTCCCGGGTGCAGAAGGAGGAGCAGGTCCCAGGATGTGGCATCTGCTGCAGGGGAGGCCCTGAGAACCTGACCAAGCCCACCTCGCTCCAAAAGGAAGCGTCTGAGTGTCTGCCTAGCCCGAGGACTTGGGTGCAGGGCAGGGTGCCAGCCGCTGAAGGCTTTGCCCCCTCACCACTGAGAAGGAGCCCTGAAGGGTCCCACCAACCCTAGTGGGGGACAAGGTGAGTCAGGGAGAAGCCCCCAGGTCCCCTCTCCCAGGAGGGCTGGGGAGCCAGAACATCGCTGAGGGGAGTCTGGAATTTTGTGCTCTGGACAGCATTGTAATCACGGGGTGGAGGCTGCCCTCACGGCCACAGCTGCCTGTGAGACTTCATCCAGGTCCTGGGAGAGAGTCAGCCCCGAGTGGGGCTTCTGGGACCCCGTGGGGAGAGGCCAGTCCTTGGGGGACAGAGGCCTGTGGAATCGAGCTCCTTCCTGTACCAAATGTGTTGATCAACCTGTAACGTCTCCAGCACCGCCCCACATCCCATGTTGAGAAGTAGACTTTTTTCTTCGATAATCAAAGCCCACATTCTCGTGCATTTTATGCTCCTCCAGTAACTGTCCTTCTCATTCAAATGTACGTTTGCTAATTTAGTCCTTAAGCAACCCTGTGAGGTGTCATCATCTCTGTTACAGCAAAGGAATCTGGGTGGAGATTAGTCACCAGTTGCACAGGTTACGGATGGCTTAGCAGCGGTCAGAACCAGACAGCAGCAACGGCTGTCAGCTAGATGCTGCAGCCCGCGGGGTCGCAGAGTTAGACACGACTTAGTGACTGAATGGCACCTGCATGCCAGTCGCCAGCTCTAGGTTCACGTCCACGCCCATGGTATGAGTGCTGCGCTCCTGGGGGTCAAGGCCAGGCCGCCGACATTCACAGCACACAGCACAGCCAAGAGCCACCCCCGCCCCGGCCCAAACACCCACAGAGCTGGAGCTGAGAAAACTGCCTGCTAGCAGCTGTCTGCCAAATGGAAATGGTTGGATTTTTCTGATCGTATAACATTATTAAATAAATTAGTCTATTCTGGAAAACCAACATTAGAATATGCAAACTGCCTGCAACAACAGCATTGCCAGAGACAAGGCTGGTTAATATGATTGTCTCTAAATGTTCAGGTTGGTTCCTCTGTGGACACGCATATGCACACCCATGCACACACACTTGCACACACACACATTGGTTTTTCATGGAGTCTTTCTTTCTTCAGCTTATTCTTTTTTTGAAAATGGAATCACGTTGTGGTTGCTGATCCTTAAGGTTTTTACTTAACCATTCACTGCACTAAAAATACACGTTATGGACTTCTTTACACGTCAGTAGAGACATATCAGGACAGCTTCCCAGCTGGCTCACACGGTAAAGAATCTGCCTGCGATGCAGGAGAACTGGGTTTGATCCCTGGCTTGGGAAGATCCCCTGGAGGAGGGCATGGCAACCCACTCCAGTATTCCTGCCTGGAGAATCCCATGGACAGAGGAGCCTGGTGGGCTACAATCCATGGGGTCACAAAGAGTCGGACACAGCTGAGCAACTGAGCATGTACGCACACAAACACAGATTGAAGGTGACGTCCTCGAGGAGGTCATTCTGCCCCACACTGGGAGTGTGTTGGAAACTTTTGTGGGGGCTTTTTGTTTGGGGAGGGGGCTCTGGGCCTTTAGTGGGTGGTGGTCCAGGGGTGCTGAACATCCTATATTGTGCAAGGGAAAGCCCCACATGCAGATAAATCCCTCATAATTTTGAAATATCTCACCAGGAACTCATGTGGTTAAAAAGCTTATTTGGAATAATCTAAGACTCAAAATTCATTTTAATTTAGATACAATCAATTTTTTCTTGGTTTCAACGTGACTCCGTTTTACAGGAATATGGTGTGGTGGTGATCGTGGTTTGTACCTCACCGTGTTCACTGTGGGAAACCTCGTCATAAACAGCAGTGCAGCTGACTCCTGGTGCCCACAGCGGAGGGTCTGCCCCAGTGCCTGGGTCACTGGAGGGCATCCCCCAGGGGCCGACCTTGACATTCCTTCCACACGTCTCCCCGGGACACCCACGCCTGTGCGTTTACATATTGAAGCATTTCATTACTGATTTTCTCCCTTTATTTCTCTTTTATGTTATGGTTAAGGTAATATATTGATTCTTTACACTTGTGTGTGTGAGTCATTGTGTCATTATATTGATTTTTTAAAAGTCATGTGAGTAGGTTATATTATCTATGAATTTCATTTCAGGATAGTAAGGGGAGTGTTATAAACATTTATTATAGAAAAGAGGCATTTGGGTCTGACGTTTATTATAGAAAGGAGGCCTTTAGATCTGACCGAGCTGAAAATCCCTGATTTATCTCATTACACTTAACGTAGTCTCATGCTGGGCACACTTGTATCACGGTTTATTTAACTCATCTACCACTGATGGATATGAAAGTTCTTGGTTCATGTAAGCAACTCTCTGATAAACAGACATATTTATAAAAAATATGCTGGGCACTCACTGAATTATTTCCTTAGGGGGAAAAAATCATAGCAGTGGAATCACTGAACCAGAGGTAAGCACATTTTCCATTTCAATGTAGTTTGTCCGAATTATCCCACTAAGAGAGCCGGAGACACACGTGTGTGGGACTCCGGGAGGAGTGGGGCTCGAGAGGCCGCAGACGCCGCGCGGCGCGCCGGACACTGGCTGGATTCTGCTCGGGCAGCGGCCTGACTCTCAGGCAGCGTCCTGGCAGCGGCGTGTCTGTGCCCAGCAGTGCCAGGGCCTCCACTAGGGCCGGGCCCCGTGCAGAGCCGGTGTCCCTCCCGCCCAGCCGCTGCTGTGCAGTTAGCAAGCATCCTCTCGTGAACCCCTTTGGGTGGTCTGCATAGATGTTCCTGTTGCAGCAATCATTCCAGACCGACCGGAAACCTAACTCAGTCTCAAGTGACTCTGGTTCATTTTTCGCGGCGTTTTTTTGTTTTGTTTTGTTTTGTTTTTTACTTAGACCTTGTTATGCGTCAGATTGAGTCTCTAAAAACTCACATGTTGAAGCCCTGACCCCAAGACCTCAGAATGTGACCTTATTTGGAAATAGGGCCACTACAGGTATCCTTAGTTCAGACGGCTCTTACTGGGGCAGCGCCGCCTCCTCTGACATGGCCAGCACCCAATAAAAGGGAGAGACCTCCCTGGTGGTCCAGCGGCTAAGACTCTGAGCTCCCCATGCAGGGGGGCTGGTTCAATCCCTGGTCAGGGAACTAGTCCACATCCTGCACCTGAGACCTGGCACAGCCAAGTAAATAAAAGCATTTTTTTTAAGGGAGAGATTTGCTTGCGCGAATACACACACAGAGACACAGGGAGAGCGTCGCGTGAAGATGGAGGAAGGGACTGAGGCGATGCTTCCACTGCCCAGGGGACACCAAGGATGCCCAGCTAACACCCAGGGGCTGGGTGAGGGCCTGGAGCAGCTTCCTCTCCCCGCTCAGAAGGAAGCAACCCTGCCAGAATCTCGATCTTGGACTCCAGCCTGCAGAGCTGTGAGAAGGCCAGGTTCTGTCGCTGAAGCTCCCAGAGCAGGGCACTTGTTTCCGTAGCCTGAGAAAACGAATGCAGATCTGAGGTTCAGTGACTGAGTCTGTCTCCTAAGGCCACTGCTCAGCAGAACCACCACGTGATGAAGCCTAAGGCCATCTCAGGAGTCATCTGGTCCACCCCTCAGGCTCCGACACACAAACCATGAAAACCCGAACAAGCTGCAGGACTCGTCCAAAATCCCAGGGCGGGCCTGCAGCACCTCCTGCCTCGGTTCTGGACTCCCCTCGCCAGAGCTGTGAGCCAGTGCGTTTCTGTCGGTCATGCCCTCCGTCTAAGCGCTTTATCTCATTCCCGCTAGACCCAAGCCCCGGCTCACTTCCTGTCGGGGCCTCGGGAGGCCTGCTCACGGGCTGACTCACGGCGGCGGGGGCGGTTCCGCGTGTGTCTGGCCCTGCCCGGAGCACTCTGTCCGGTGCGAAGGAGATGCTCGGGGAAGCTTCCCTGAATGGGACGAACGTTTACTCTGGGCTTCTCTCGGGGCTGTGAGTCAGGCTGGGAGATGCTTCAACAGCACCCCTTAGAGGAGGACAAGGTCTGGTCACAGGCGACATCAGCCTGGAAGGTGAGCACTGGGAACAGCAAAACGACTCCGGCCCGGTCTCTGAAAGATGCCTCTGCATCCTCAGCAGCTGCTCAGGCATCCTGCCGCCGTGCCCTTCCCCTCCACACTGTCAACCGCATGCGGAGCCTGACATTCAGAGTCTCAGTTCCCCAAAGGAAGGCAGGGTGGTGACTGGCTAAAAACCTCACCTGTGTGCAGCTTGTCAACCCTGGGGCCGCCCAGTGAGAAGGCCCTGGTGCTGAACGCAGTCTGTACCAGGTTCCTCATCACGGACGTTCAGGGCATCAGGTCAGGAGAGATGAGAGAGGGAGGAAGACCGACAGTCGCGCGTGGTGCAATGCCAAGGTGTCTGCTCTTCAAAGCCCCCCTTTTTGTCCCTTCAGCATCCTGTTCTTGTTGTCCAGTCTCTCAGTTGTGTCCGATGTTTGCAACCCATGGACTACAGCACGCCAGGCCTCCCTGTTCTTCACCATCTCGCAGAAGTTGCTCAAACTCGTGCCCATCGAGTCGGTGATGCCATCCAGCCATCTCATCCTCTTTTGTCCCCTTCTCCTCCCACCTTCAACCTTTCCCAGCATCAGAGTCTTTTCCAGTGAGTCAGCTCTTCACATCAGCAGCCAAAGTATTGGAGCTTCAGCATCATTCCTTCCAATGAATACTCAGGGTTGATTTCCTTTAGGATGGACTGATTTGATCTCCTTGCAAACCAAGGGACTCTCAAGAGTCTTCTCCAGCACCACAGTTCAAAAGCATCGATTCTTTGGTGCTAAGCCTTCTTTATGGTCCAGTTCTCACATCCATACATGACTACTGGAAAAATAATTGCTTTGACTGTACACACCTTTGTCCACAAAGTCATGTCTCTGCTTTTCTATATGCTGTCTAGGTTTATCATAGCTTTTCTTCCAAGGAGTAAGTGTCTTTTAATTGCCTGACTGCAGTGATTTTGGAGCCCAAGAAAATAAAGTCAGTCACTGGTTTCCACTTTCCCCCCACCTATTCCCCGTGAAGTGACGGGACCAGATGCCATGATCTTAGTTTTTTGAATGTTGAGTTTTAGGCCAGCTTTTTCACTCTCTTCTTTTATTCTCATCAAGAAGCTTTTTAGTTCCTCTTCACTTTCTGCCATTAGAGTGGTATCATCTGCATATCTGAGGTTGTTGATATTTCTAGAAAGGTGCTGACTTTAAAAACTTTCTATGAATTAAACAAACCAAGTACCTAGGATTAAAAAAAAAATCACATGGCCACCAGCTTGCAAGCTCCAGCCTGCAAGATAAAGTAGAAAGCCCATCAGCACGGCATCCGCCACCCTTCATGGTTTGGTCTATACTTTGCCTACAAAGGTCTGTCTAGCCACAACAATGGTTTTTCCAGTAGTCATATGCGGATGTGAGAGCTGGACAATATAAAAGGCTGAGTACCAAAGAATTGATGCCTTCACACGGTGGTGTTGGAGAAGACTCTTGAGAGTCCCTTGGACTGCAAGGAGGTCAAACCACTCAATCGTAAAGGAAATCAACCCTGAATACTCATCGGAAGGACTGATGGTGAAGTATCACTTCCAATACTTTGGCCACCTGATGCCAAGAGTCGATTCACAAAGACCTTGATGCAGGGAAAGATTGAAGGCAGGAGAGGGGTCAACAGTGGATGATATGGTTGCATGGCATCACCGACTCGATGCACGGGAGTTTGAGCAAAGTCCGGGAGATGGGAAAGGACAGGGAAGCCTGGCGTGCTACAGTCCATGGATCGCAGTCAGAAACGACTGAGCGACTGAACCGCAAAAATTCTTCTGCCCCAGTCAGTCTTTCCTCCCCAAGCCCCTACGCCCTCCAGTGGCTGCTCACGTTAATACAGAGGATCCAAAGGGGAGGAGAAGGGGGTCCCTTGAAGCGGGGCCCACAGCGCAAGCTCACCGCTTCTGGTGAGCGTCTAGCAGGCGGCGCTTAAGGAGGTGAAGGGCCCCAAGGCCCCCTCGGGCTCCCTCCTGGCTCGCGGCCCCTCCAGTCCTCGGGATGCTCTGCTGCGTGCTTATCCCCGCGGCAAACTTAGAGTCGGCTTAGACCTCCCTGAGGACCCTGCGGAAAGAACCCTGCCCCGCACTCCCGGGCCGGCCCGCGTCTCCCTGCGCCCGGTTCGCCCGGTGGTGTGCTCGGTGCGCTCGGGGCAGAGGGCGGTCAGGTGTGACCTGGCTGGGGCCTGGCTCGCGCGGCCCTGCTTCTGCATTTCGACCTCTCCGGCCATCCCCATCCGCAGACACCCAGACCGCCAGGAGCCGCGTGTGGAGACGGAAGCAAACGGAGAGCTGAGGCTCTGGGCTCGCAAGGTCCTCGGAGCCGCACCCCTTCCTCCGCACCTCCTAACCCGGACCCTGAGCCCACCCCCGCAGGCTGCAGTGGGGCGCTTTGTCCCGATGCCCGGGTGCACCGTGTGCCCAAAGGGCAGCGTCGAAATGCCCGGCCTCGTGGGCAGCAGGCGAGTGGGCAGGGCCACCCTCTGTCCACTCCCTGCCCGCGCAGAGAGCGGGAGGAGGTGCTAATCCCTGGCACCAGCTGCCTAAACCCACAGACCTTGGCTCGTCCCCAGGGGCCGGAGATGAGCGGAGGAAGTAATTCTGACCCCGAGCCTGACCTTCATCCTGGCCTGGATGGACCCTGTCACTCAGGAAGATCGTGGGGCGGCTGCGGAGGAGAGGGTAGCCCAGGGACCTGTCCTGGAATCACTGGCCTGGCGACGTTTCCGCTGGAGCCTCGAGAAGTCTTTGATTCCCCAGGGGCCGGAGATGAGCGGAGGAAGTAATTCTGACCCCGAGCCTGACCTTCATCCTGGCCTGGATGGACCCTGTCACTCAGGAAGATCGTGGGGCGGCTGCGGAGGAGAGGGTAGCCCAGGGACCTGTCCTGGAATCACTGGCCTGGCGACGTTTCCGCTGGAGCCTCGAGAAGTCTTTGAAATACATGCCTTTAACCAGAAAAGGAGTCTTAACACTTCAATATTTTAAAACCCTGGGGGAAGTGTCTTCTTTGTACCCAGGGCTTTGGGTGAGGAGGGGGCATTGTTCTCTATTTTGTTTTATTTTAATATATTTTTATTTGCCTTACTTCCATTAATCCTCATGACATCTTTGGGAGTGGGCAACTTTTTCAACTTCAGGAACTCCTGTAGGTGCCCACCTGTTCTTGGTGATATGCCTACCAAAACACACAACTCACACACACACACATCCTCACACACACACACACATGCACATATGCACACACATCCTCACACACATTCATGCACGCACGCACACACACCTCACACACACACACATCCTCACACACACACTCTCACACTCACACACACCACGTGCTCCTTTTCCCCAGGTGGACAGGCATTCATTCAAGCCGCTGTCTGGCAGCCCTGGAGGAAGAAGGGGGGATGTGGCCAAGGTCATGGAAAGCAGAGAATGGTGGGGGGCCGGGTGGGGGCTGCTGCCTTGTCCCCTGGAGTGCTTCCCTCCCACTAGAGTGTGAGGAGGGGTCCAAGGGCCCGAGGCCTACTGGATTTTTCAAGAATTCTGAGAGAGTTGCTGCATTCAGGTGGAGAAGACCATTTTCTTCATCTGTGTAGAGACAGCTCTGCTCTGGTGCCCCACAGGGCTAGGAGATTCAAACGAGTCTGAAAAAGCGCCCCTGCATGGTCTGGTAATGCGAGGATGGGCGTCTCCTGGAGACAGGGTGCGGGACGGGTGAAGAAGAGGCAGTGGGCTGACAGGCTGGTTCCGGGCGGGGGAGCCGCCCTCTCAGGACTCACAGAAGCGCGTGGGGAACAGTGTAAAGGGCGAGACCTGGCGGGCTCAGGCAACTGCAATTGTCAACAAAGGAAGTGGGATTTATATTAAAGACACAGGCCCGGGAGGTCAGCGGGGGCACCTGGATCACACCGCTATTATAAAGAAAAGGAAACAGATCCAAAAAAATGCAACGCTTTTTATGAATTTCCCATAAAAGTAGGTGAATGGAGAGCAGCCAGGATATGGAAACAGCTCTTGCTTAAACACTGGAGAGCGCAGGAGTGCAGGAACAAGAACCTCTCGTTTTCATCATGAATCCACCTGTTCTTCGGGGCAAGCTGGACAGTGCGTGAAGGCTGCCTTTTGCCTTGGCTTTCCCATCACTGAAACAGAATCGTTATGGCTGAATAAGTAAGCGTAAGTTAAGTTTGACTGGCAAAAGAAGATAATTCATTTACAAAGATAAAGCATTCCATCTTTAAAGTACCTGGAGGAAATAGGAGCTACTGCAGAAAAACGTAATAGTTGTTGGTTGTGTGAGCTGAGTAACTGTGGAAGGTTGTGGCTTGTTTTGGTTTTTAAGGGTAATGCCATGGAAGACTAAGTAACGGTAAGACGGCAGCACTCCTCACGTCGGTCTACTCATTCAACACGATCCTTTTGAAAATCCCAGCTACCTTTTCTTTGGCATAAATTGACAAATAGATTCATACAGAAATACAAGAGACTCAAAATAGCCAACACAATCTTGAAAAAGATCAAGGTTGGAAGACAAATTCCCTATTTCCTGACTCAGGACAAATCTACACGGATCGAGATCGTGTGTGCTGGCATAAGGGTAGACATAGGCTGAGAGTCCAGGAATAAATTCATATAGGTAACTGATTCTCACCAAGGGTGGCAGGACAGTCCACTATTTTGTGGGGAAAATAGTCTTTTCAACAAGTGGTGCTGGGATAACTGGATATCCGCATGCAGAAGAACGAAGCTGGACCTGAACCTCATACCGCACACGAGTTGACTTGGGATGAATCAGAGACATACGTCCTAGAAGAAGACAGGAGTAAATCTTTATGACCTTGGGTTAGACACAACACCAAAAGCACAAACAGCACAGGAAAAAGTAGATAAATCAAACGTCATTAAAATGTAAAACGTTTGTATTTCAAAAGATACCACTAAGGAGGTGAGAAGACACCCTGCGAGGTGAGAAAGATACTTGCAGATCTAAATGAAAAGAGTCTAGTACCCAGAACATGTAAAGAACTCTTACAAATCAATAATTTAAAAACACCCAAATCTTTAAATAGGCAGAGGATTTGAATATATGTTTCTTTAAAGGTACACAGGTGCCAATAAGCACATGAAGAGATGTTCTCCATCACTAATCATTAGGAAAATGCAAATCAGAATCACCATGAGACACCTGTTCACAGCGACTAGGATGGCCATCATCAAAAAGATGGGCACTTGACAAGCGCCAGTGAGGAGTGGGGACTCTGGGACCTTTCACGCCTGCTTAGGTGCTCAGTCGTGTCTGACTCTGCAACCCTGTGAAATGCAGCCCACCAGGCTCCTCTGGCCTTGGGACTCTCCAGGCAATCCAACGCCCGATGTGGGTTGCCATTTCCTCCTCCAGGGGATCTTTCTGACCCAGGGACTGAACCCATGTTTCCTGTGTCTCGTGCATTGGCAGGTGGATTCTTTACCACTGAGCCACCTGGAAAGCCCTATACATCACCAGTGGGGATGAAAAGCATGTTTCCCTTTTTGGAATCCTGTTTGGCAGTTCTTCACGAAGTTTGGCTTGGAGTTCATTCCACTTCTAAGTATATACCTGAGAACTGAAGCCATACGCTCACGATAACTTGTATGTAAACGTCCACAGCAGCATATTCATCTCGTGCATTGGCAGGTGGATTCTTTACCACTGAGCCACCTGGAAAGCCCTATACATCACCAGTGGGGATGAAAAGCATGTTTCCCTTTTTGGAATCCTGTTTGGCAGTTCTTCACGAAGTTTGGCTTGGAGTTCATTCCACTTCTAAGTATATACCTGAGAACTGAAGCCATACGCTCACGATAACTTGTATGTAAACGTCCACAGCAGCATTATTCACAAAAGCCAGAAAGTAGACATAACCCAAATGCCCATCAGCTGATAAATGGATAAACAAGTGTGGTCTAGCCAAACAGTGGAATATTGGTTAGCCATTAAAAAATGAGGCTGTGGTACACGCGGCGACATGGATGAACCTGGAAAAGATTTTGCTAATGGCAGCCAGACACCACGGGACACACGCGCAGGGCCCACTTACGTGAAGCCTGGAGTCAGCAAATCTGTGGAGACAGAAGAGCACGTTGCCTGTTGCCAGGGGCTGGAGGAAGGGACCGTGGAGGCGTGGCTGCTAAAGGGTGTGGGGTTTTGGGGGGTGATGAAAATGCTCTCGAGTTAGATAGTGTGATGGTTGCACAACTTTGTGATTATATTAAAGCAGTTGAATTACACGCTTTAAAAGAGTGAATTTAATGTATGTTAATTATAGCTCATTTTTTTTAATGTTCAGTTGTGGGTAAAAAAAAAAAAACAAAAAAGAATAACACTCCAGAAGTGTGGTCTGGCAGTGCAGCCATCAGCTCATGAGACATGAGCCCTGACTCTCCCAAGAAAAAGGGCTGACCAGACCCTCACAGAGAGAGAACTGGAGTTAGGATGACCCCCCCACCCCTCACACTCAAGCAGAGAGTGCCTCTCCCTTGAGTTGGAACAGAAAAGACTTTCCCATCAGTCTCCTTCAGAAGTCTCAGCCGCCCTCCCCAGGGCCTCTTGTAGTCCGCATCACGTCATGGATGGCACAGCAAGTTGTGTTACCTTCCAGATACCAGATACCAGCCTGTGTTTAATACGTGCAATGGTTTTCACGTATTCCCCACGTCTGAAATCTGAACGGCCTTAAAGAATTCAGATTGCACAAGAGGCAAGCCAGAACTTACAGGTATGGTCTTTGCAGCATCTTTTGTAACCCGGAAAAACTGGAAACAGCTAACTACCCAACAGCAAGGAATGGAGTAGAAAAATCATGATGCATCCTTACCATGGCGCATTATGGAACTCCTGAAAACAGCATCTAGCAAATAATTTGTAGTAACATGGGAAATGCCTATGCCAACAGCAAGCAAAAAATGCAAGAGATGTGACTGTCCGGACATCATTTTCTCAACCGTGATAAAAATACACTTAATAAATGCACCATACCATTAATAATGATCTTTAGTGGGTGGATAGCTTACATATACATTTTCTTCAGGTTGTGCACAGTAAGTATGTGATGTCTTTGTTATTTAATAACTCATTTGGGATGAAATCCAGTAGCAAAGTAGAACAGAGTTTTGACACAGCCTCAGATGACCCTCAGGGGTTGAGCAGGAAGACGCTGTTGGCCTCCCAGATTCTCTGCAGCGTCCACTTGGGCAGGAGCAAAAAGGGGAAGTGTGGCGTCACCTTGAACGTCCGCCGTGCCCACCGCAGGGCTCGAGGCGGTGACGTGTGGTTCCACGACCCCTTCTGCTGGGGGAGCCTGGCCCCAGGGCTGACCTGAGACAGAACCTGTGCGTCTAGTGCCGCTAGCTCTGTGACCGGGCTGGCCACCAGCACTGACCGTTAGGGCTTTTAGAGTTTCTCTGGAGGCTTTCTGCATTTCTTTTGATTCTCTAACAACTGAAGTAAGGCCCGTGATGACCTCATGGTACTGACAAAGAAAACGAATCTGTGTTTGTAAATGAAATACGAGAGGCAGCAGCAGGTAGCCCCCAGTTTCTCAGGGGCTCAGCACAACAGAAGCTGATGCCCTGTTCACTTAACCGTCACATCCACAGACCACTTCTGGCGAGGCGGCCAGTCACGGGGCATTTCAGGACCTGGGTCCTGGCCTCTGGCTCTGCCCTCTTCTGCATGCTCAGAGCTTTCTCCCCGCCGGCAGGTGTTGGTTGGAGGTCAGGCAGCTGACCGGAGGCAGAGCCTGTGGTCCCGCCCTCCCCCAGCGCCTCCAAGCCCTCCCCTCTAGGGTGCTCTCTGGTCTCCCGCTACCAGCAACCCTCCAGGGCATTGATGCTGGGACGGTCACCAGGAAGGGTGAGAAAGCCTGGCGCAAGCGTTCATGGGAAATGAGTTGGGAGCCCTTCCGGCGCCATCACCCACCCCTCTGGCATGCTTCCTCTCCAGCTTCGCTCCCCCGGGATTACCCCCTTAACATCAAAAGGGAAGCAGACGCCATTTGCAGGCAGTCCCTTCCTGTGTTTAGGGGCCACGCTCTCACTTACAGGTTTCTTTCTGCAAGAGCAGGACTTCAGAGGTTCCTTCAGGCCATCCCTCTCCCCGCCACAGGGATGGCAGTCCTCGGCTCCGCCCCCTGCTCTGAAGGTTAACCTCCCCGGGAAGATCTTCATTAAAAAGCCTGAGTGGCAACATGAACTTGGTTGACTACTTATCACCATTAAACAAAGGGTCTATAATTCAAACGTGTTTAAAGAAATGCAGGTACCTGGACATACTTATTAATTCACAAACATTTATTAAAAGAAATGAGAAGGGATCTAATTAACATCATCTCGACACTTCAGACAGTTTCTTATCTGACCATCACATGAACTCTGCTGAGACAGACTTTCCCACCCTGTGTTGTGTAGCTGGAGGCTGGTACCTTGACTGGTGAGTGAGGGGACCAGGCTTCATCACCTCTGCAACCTTGCGTTCCTGGCTTGTGATTTCCTTGAACCCATTTCCTTGTCTGTAAAGTGAAGGAGTAAAAATTAGTCAGTTAATAATGCCTACTTTTCAGAGGTAGGGAGAATTGAATGTAATAAATAAATTCCCTGGTGGTTCAGCGGTAAAGAATCTGCATGCCAGGCAGAAGACCCAGGTTCGATCCCTGGGTGAGGAAGATCTCCTGGAGAAGGGAGTGGCAGCCCACTCCAGTATTCTTGCTGGAGAATTCAATGGACAGAGGAGCCTGGTGGGCTACAGTCCACGGGGTCCCAAAAGAGTCAAACACGAGTGAACAACTAAACAGCAAACAGTAAATCCACAGCATCTGAGACACATCTGTGACGACTGCTTCACCCACAGGTAAGGAAGCGTGGGCACGACAGCATTTTCTCAGAGCCAGGCAGCCAGGAGCGATGAGCTGGTGAGCCTCTGGGTTGAATGCCTGAATCTGCCTCTTCTGCCTTTATTTTCCAGGAAATGTGATGGATAAGGACAGACACCAACAAGGCACCAGCCCATAGTTCACAGTTAGGAGTTCTTTCTCTTTAATTCATGAATGTCTCAGTCACTGTCTAGTCAAACTCTGCTACTTTAAAAATCATTCTTTCTTCCAGCTTCTGAATTAAAAGCACCTCTCATTTCTCCTCACTCTTTCTCACCCAGGATGAATACTCAGCTGGGCATTCTGGAATTTCCAAGGCCATCTCCTTAAAATGCAGTAAGAATTTATCAGCGTCTCCAGCCCCCTCACGAACAGGCCTGCAGAGGAGCGGAATGAAGAGGGACGGACCTGCGCCCTGGAGTCCTGAGACCCAAGAGCCAGTCCACAGCCTGGCTATTGTATCCTTGAAGTTCATTCTCTCTGAGTCTTGGGATCCTCAACCATAAACTGGAGATACCTCTTACCTCACAAGCCCACAGGATCAGATGGAATAAGTATTAGTCGCTCAGTCTTTACAACCCCATGGACCGTAGCCCGCCAGGCTCCTCTGTCCACTGGATTTCCCAGGCAAGAATACTGGAGTGGGTAGCCATTCCCTTCTCCAGGGGATCTTCCCAACCCAGGATCAAACCCCTCAGGTCCTGCATCAGCAGACTGATTCTTTACCACTGTGCCACCATGGAGGCCCCTAGATGGAGTAAAGCTTGTTGCAAATTGTAAAATTTCTGTGGGATTGTCTTTTACTGCTAAAACCCACCCATCCATCACCAGGCAGTCCTTCAAATAAGAGATCTCTTTCCCCTGGCAAGAATGGTGACTAATATATTCCAGGATGCTTTGCATGTTCCCGGCCTTAAAATAAAACTGCACCCGAACAGGAATGCAGCCTCGGTCCTGCATCCTCCAGCTCTCACTGAGTCTCTCCTCTCTGACGGGATTCGAGCCCAGTGCTCCGAGACGACAGGATGAGTGGCGTTATCCACCCTCGGCTCCTTCCCGGTCCAGCGCAAGAAGCCAGGCGTTCATGTACAGTGGCTTATGCTTTAAGAGGGGAACGATAACCCCAAAGCGTCAGAAAAGCTGAAAGAAGAAGGGGCTACTTTGAGTTTAGTGAAATCAGGAAAAGCTTTTTGGAGGAGAAAATGCTTGAGTCTTCAAAGCTGGCTTGTCTTTGGCAGGTGAAGTGAACCACGTGAGCGCGGCTTGGAGGCAAGAAATGGCGGGATTGTAAGGACCTGGGAGGAGCATTTTGACTTGACTGAATCAAAGGTCCGTCAAGAGCAGAGGTGAGGGAGCTGGAAAGTCAGACGGATGATGTTTTCTAGGAAAGGACCCTGCCAGGGTTTACAGAGGACCTGGAGTGGGTGGCAACCAGAGGCAGGCAGAGCTTCGCAGAGGCCGCGGCAACGGCCCAGATGTGAGGATGGCAGCGCCAGGGGCCGAGAGACCCCACGGGCATGTTTAATAGAATCCACATGACTCATCTGAGTAATATAGAAGGTCTGGGACTCTGCAGACGGGTAAGTGAGTCAAGGTTTGTCTCCATGTTGCAAAAGCCCCACAGACTCAGCCATTTGACACGTCTGCATTAGGTGCATGCTTGGGGCTGAGGACACAGACCGGGGCGGGCAGGG
>SJYC01054801.1:0-21624 GCA_006408675.1 Madoqua kirkii | reverse complement strand
CAGGGGGCAGGGGGGCGGGCTGGGGGCTGAGGACACAGACCGGGGCAGGCCGGGGGCGGGCAGGGCGGCGGACCCTAAACAGGTACCGCTGTCCAGAAACGAGGGACCGAGAAACAGGGCGACAGGACAGTGTCCTGAGGCGGGACACTGCCGCTCAGGTAGAGAGGTGGTGCTGGGCTGAACTTTGAGAGTCAGGGCAGAGCTGGGGAAGGAGCCATCTACACAACTTGGAATCCAAATAGCCATCTAGCATATTCCCTTAGGGCATCAAGACGCCAAGGTCCCAGATTTCATTGTAGTCCAGGGGTTAATAATCCACCTGCCATTGCCTGGAACACACATTCAATCCCTGGTTCAGGAAGATTCCACGTGCTGAGGGGAGCTCAGCCCACGTGCTGCAGCTACCAAGCCCATGAGCCACCGCCCCTGAGCCTTGAGCCAGCGCCCCTGAGCCTTGAGCCACAGCTCCTGAGCCCATGCACCTTAGAGCCCCAAGCTCTGCAACTGGAGAGTAGCCCGTACTTGCTGCAACTAGAGAAAGGCTGCGTGCAGCAACAAAGACCCAGTCTCAGAAACAAATAAACGTCCCTCTGTGTCCCCTAAACAGGGGACGGGCTCTTGTTTTCCGTCCTGTAGACGCTTCACTTGTCTCTTGTGTTTAGTAGACTCTCAATGGCACCCCACTCCAGCACTCTTACCTGGAAAATCCCGTGGACAGAGGAGCCTGGTGGGTCGCGAAGAGTCGGACACGACTGAGAGACTTCACTTTTCACTTTCATGCATTGGAGATGGAAACGGCAACCCACTCCAATGTTCTTGCTTGGAGAACCCCAGGGTTGGGGGAGCCTGGTGGGCTGCTGTCTATGGGGTCGCACAGAGTCAGACACGACTGAAGCGACTTAGCAGCAGCAGCAGCAACCTCTAATAACTTCTTTTTTCTCCCATGGTGGTTACAGGCCAGTTTCCCATCTCTTCTTCCAAATAGCTGATCTTTGGGTGTCTGGCTGGGTTTTTATTAACTTTATCCAAGAGACCAGCTTCACAGGTAAGACTGGGCACTACGTAGAAGGGCCCTAAAAGCTCCTAGACATTGGATGGTCAGGACTGGTCCATGGATATATGATAGGATCATAGTCCACTAGGTGATTTTCACAAAAAGACGAACTTTTCAGTCCAAAAGGTGAGTCCACCCATCCGGTCTGACAAGTGCTGTTTCCGGCTTGATTCCTTGTCTGAGACCATTTGCCAAAACCTCTTTTATGAATCAGCAGTTAATCTGAGGAGTTCCCAATCAATTCAGTAGTGCATTGGTTCCAGGCAGAAGATATCAATTTGATTTAGTTATAAGATGTAGTATTCTATAATTCACAGAGGATCTAATCCACGTACCATCTGGTTTTGGAAGAAAGACCTCTGGAAAAATGCAGAGTCTTGCAGGATGAACATTTCTCATCTTCTTCCTGATGTCACTCCAGACCTTTCCATTCACACTGAAAGATAATCATCTATTGAGAGTATTGCCCCTCATTTCAAGAGCACTAAGCTTGTTCCACCTGGTTTACTTGGACTTGGATTCTCTCATCCCCTCGCCCTGACCAATCGTCTCAGACCACATCAGGTGGTCCCTGATCCGTGGTCAGGGGCTGTGAGTGAAAACACCCTGCATACTGTAACCTGGTTGATCTTCTGAAACTTCTGTTTTAGCTCTCGTAACCTGGAGGTGGTTGTTGGTGGTGGTTTAGTCGCTAAGTCATGTCCAGCTCTTGTGACCCCCACAGACTGTAGCCCGCCAGGCTCCTCTGTCTGCAGGATTTCCCAGGCACGGATACTGGAGTGGATTGCCATTTCCTACGCCAAGGGATCTTCTGGATTGAACCTGTGTCTCTACATTGCGGGCACTCTCTGGCACTGCAGGCAGATTCTTTACTGTCTGAGACCCCAGGAAAGCCCCTAACTCCTTCTCTTTCATTGTCTCATTTTTTTCTCACGCACGAGACCATTTAAGCCCACAGAGGTGATTTGTCCAAGATCCAGGATCCCTGTCTACTGAGCGCGTCCAGCTCAAATACTGAGTAGCCCAGCACCCACCACTGTGTATGGTCACGACCCTGGAACGTCCACGTGGCCTCTCTGCCTGGCTATCCAGCCTCTTCCCCTCTCCTGTCTCAGCCATCACGTCCAGTGGAGAGAGGGTGTCTTGAGTTCTCTGAGCCTGTCGTGACCCAGAGGGCCTTACCTGGCCTCCTTGGATCTGCCCCTCGAGTCACGGGTGGGCTTCAGGGAGACTGACTACCCCGGGAGGACACGTGTGGAACTTGTATTATGTGCTTATGTGAGTCTGCCTGGGTAAGAATCCAAAGTTTTCATCAGGTTCTCAAAGAAGTCAGTGGTGCCTCCCCTCCAAAAAAAGTGTTAAAATTTATTTTGTACACTGGTTTCCCTCCCCAGAGTGTCGGGTACGCTCCTCCTGACCTGTGATGTAACACTGCTTTGTCGTTTCTCTTCAGAACTTAAAACCAAATACTGACATCAGGACTGATTTCCCTTCCCATAACGGGTTATGGTTCTCTTCTTTCCGAGTGTTCACTCAAAGGGGAGAAGCCGGAGCATTCCTAGGGTGGCCTTTACATATACAACTAACATGTGAGAACCCATTCCAGCTGATCACACACTATCCGTAAACCTTAATCATTCCCCTTGGAGTAGGTGTAAATCCCCACCTTGGTACAAGGGGCTTCCCACGTGGTGCCAGTGGTAAAGATCAGCCTGCCAATGCAGGAGCCACAGGAGACCCAGGCTGGATCCCTGAGTTGGGAAGATCCCCCGGAGGAGGGCATGGCAACCCCCTCTAGTATTCTTGCCTGGAAAATCTCATGGACAGAGGAGCCTGGTGGGTTACAGTCCACGGGTTCCTAAAGAGTCAGACGCAACTTAGTGACTAAACAACAAAATGATAACACAGACACATTTTGGGGGGTCGCCAGTGGACGGGTCCTCCTGGGTGGAAGCCTGGGGGGCTGTTAAACATCCTACAACATACAGGGTTTTGGCCCCCACAACAGATGGAGAAGGAAATGGCACCCCGCTCCAGTGTTCTTGCCTGGAGAATCCCAGGGACGGGGGAGCCTGGTGGACTCCTGCCTATGGAGTAGCACAGAGTCGGACACGACTGAGCGACTTCACTTTCAATTTTCCACTTTCATGCATTGGAGAAGGAACTGGCAACCCTCTCGAGTGTCCTTGCCTGGAGAATCCCAGGGACGGGGGAGCCTGGTGGGCTGCCGTCTATGGGGTCGCACAGACTCCGACACAACTGAAGCGACTTAGCAGCCCCACAACAGAGAATCATCTGGACCAAAACATCAACTTTTCTGGGGCTGAGGATCTCTGCTCTGGAGCCAGCTGTTCCCATCCTTCATGCCAGCTCAGCTTTCACCTCCACCAAGTGCCCACAGTTCCTTCTCCCCTCCTGGTTCCCAGACACCCAAAGTCCCAGTTTCCCCAGGGTGGATCTCCAGTGGCACTCTTCACTCTCCACAGGCTGTGAAAGTCGACAAGGATAAATTTACACCTGATCCACCTGTGCTCTCTCAGAGGCCAGCCTGGAGCTTAGTGCCCTGGGCAAGGGCGCTCAGATACGGGCCACCTGCATGCACCGGGAATGCCTATACCTGCCTCTTCTCCCGGATGTCAGTTCCGAGGAATCAGAAGACAGGAAGTGCTCACTGCAGAGGGGGACCCGCCAGCCGTGTCTGGAAGAGACTGAGGCAGCACCAAGCCTCTACCAGCCACAGGAGAGGAGCTAGCAGAAAACGAGACGAAGCAGCAGGGCGAGAAATAAGATTCTGTGTGCAAACAGAGGCTCCCTACAGACACCGAGATCAGGGAGGACGTGTGGCCGGGCGGCGCTAGACCAGATTTAGGAGTGAGTCAGGGCCGCTGGTTCCCTCACTCGTAACCTCTGCTATCCCGAGTCCCAGTCCTAGCAGAGCAGAAACTGGGAGTTCCGGGGCAGCCACACCCGGGGGCTGGGCTGGCTCCCAGCAGAGGGCCCCAGGCCACCCCTGGGCTGGAGCACAGACGTGCCAGCTGGTAACTCAGCTTTTTCTCTGCAAGTCCCTGAGCTGTGCGTGAGGCTGAGTGTCCCGCAGGCCTGGGGAACTCAGCGGCTAAAGAAATAGGCTCAGTTACGTCCGCTCCTGCCCCTCCTCCCGAGCGCTGGACCCCAGCTTTACCTGCCTGGGGGCTGAGATGGCAACACGGTCTGTGGAGTCCCGGCTCTGAACCCCTGAGAGCCGGCGAGGAGCTGGCAGGCCTCTTATGAAAGGACTGATGGGAGACAGGTGGGGACGAAAATGAAGCTGCTCAAAGCTGCGGTCAGAGCCCAAACCTGCAGAGCGTTTGGCGGGCGCTTCCCAGCCCCGTCGAGCCCTCCGGGGAGCGGGCCTCACGATTAATAAAGCAGCGTCCCCCCGAGCCAGGCCAGGGCCCCCTCCCCTCCCCCACCCAAACCTCTGCTCCCACATGCCGTCATTCACGCCCAGTCCTGGGCTGATGCGGGGAGAGAGGGAGGCAAAAGGAGCCTGCTGTCTGCCTCACCCAGATGCTGGTGGCTGCAGCAGAGACACGGGAGGACAGAGTCCAGACGGGGAGGGCAGGTGAGGGTCCCCGCTCCCATCTAGGCTCCAAACTGGCCTCTCAAACTGGAACTCTGAACCAGACACAAACACAGGCAACATGTGTGTTTTGCAAGTTTCTAGTAGCCAGGTTAAAAACATATACCAAGACATTAGCTTTAATACTACATTTAGTCCGATATATCCCCAACATTATCATGTTTGGTATCCCAAACATGTAATCAGTTTAAATAGTGAGATGGATAATTCACATGCTTTTTATCAGATCAAATCTTTGAAATTCAGTGTGTTTTTTGACACTTACAGAATCTCTCCATCCGACCCAGTAAGGTTCCTGAGCTCGCCAACTGGGCGGATCTAGAATGAATCAGCACTTTCGGAAAGTCTCAGTAGATGCCCCAGGCACAAAGGCATCACGTGTATGTGTGTGCTCAGCTGCCCGATGGAGTCCGACTCTTCGCAAACCCATGGACTGCAGCTGCCCCCCTACTCCCCCAGCCCACCCCGCCCAGGCTCCTCCATCCATGGGATTCTCCAGGCAAGAATACTGGAGTGGGTTGCCAAGCCCTTCTCCAGGGGATCTTCCCTACCCAGGAATCGAACCCTCATCTCCTGCATTGGCAGGTGGATTCTTTGCCACTGTGCCATCTGGAAAGCCCAAGGTATCATATATATAATGGCGCTAAAATAGCCCCTGAAACCAGGAGATGGGAATTGTTTAATTTACTAGAATTTCCCCACAAGGGGCGCAGATACCACATGCGGTTGGGAGACTCGCTTTGGGAAGCTCACTGGGGCAAGAATGCGGGCAGGAGTTGGAGGTGGGACAGCGTCACAGAGAATATTGGGGTGATTATAGGTGGAGGCCTGAGCTCCAGCCTCTCAGGGGTGCCCCTGACGCTTGAAACCAAAAGGAGCCACGAGAGGGGACTCAGGGAGATGGACCTGCCGTGACTCCTTTATTATTGGAAACATTCTAACAGCACCAGTGGGCAGTGAGAGGACACTGAAGAAACTGAGTCACTCGCGTGAAAGGACATGTTGTCATAACTGAAATACTGTTTATTTTATATTCAGTTCAGTTCAGTCACTCAGTCGTGTCCTACTCTTTGCGACCCCATGAGTCGCAGCACGCCAGGCCTCCCTGTCCATCACCAGCTCCCGGAGTTCACTCAGACGCACGTCCGTCGAGTCCGTGACGCCATCCAGCCTCTCTCGTCCCCTTCTCCTCCTGCCCCCAACCCCTAATAAAGAACTGTGAGGTGGGAGAGAAAAGCAGGACTGAGTGGAACTGCTTGGAAGAGCTGGTCTATATTTAATAAGTGCAAAGGGAAAATGTGATCAGATTGCTATTCTTTTTACTAGGTGGCAGCATCATGGGTGATGGCACCCACTCCAGTGCTCTCGCCTGGAAAACGCCAGGGACAGAGGAGCCTGGTGGGCTGCAGTCCACGGGATCGCTAAGAGTCAGACACGACTGGGCGACTTCACTTTCCCTTTTCACTTTCATGCATTGGAGAGGGAAATGACAACCCACTCCAGTGTTCTTGCCTGGAGAATCCCAGGGATGGGGGAGCCTGGTGGGCTGCCGTCTGTGGGGTCCCACAGAGTCGGACACGACTGAAGGGGCTTAGCAGCAGCAGCAGCATTATGGGTGATTTTTCTGGACTTTCCAGTGCTTTTCTGATAAACATGTGTTTCTCTGGATCTAGAAAGAAGAGCTGGAATGAAAAACAAAATGCAGTGACGCACTTGCCAGATTCCCCTTCTTGTGTGAGCTGCTTGGGCACGCAGGGGTGTTGGCAGTGCGTGTGTCTGTGCAGGTATGCAAGTGTGCGTGGGTATGTGTGTCCATGGGTATATATGTGTCTTTCTGAGCCTGGTCTGAGCCTGGTCCCGACTACCACTCGGCAGATCTGGCAAGAGGCAGCTTCTTCCATTGGCACCTAACAGTTTCCTTGGATTCTGTTAATTGGCTGAAATAACCTTTCTTCGGCCATTCTGGATTCATTTCTAATCCCCAGATCCCCAAGCGCTTGTTCAGAGACTGCATCTTTGGTGAATGCTTCCAGCGAAGTATAGAATGGTTTCCCCCAATCTTTATGTGTAAATAAGACAATAAATCACCTGTGGTCTCCGTGCCCTCAGTACAGAGGCGAAGAACTCGGGGTGATTTGCAGGGGAACCTGAAGCTGCGTTACTGCCCTGCACCTCACCACAGCGGGCTGGGCACACAGCTGCTGAGAGGGCTATGCTCCAACTGCCTGCTTCATGTTAGAGGCAAAGGGGAGAAAGACAGCTGACAGTAAATGGAGAGCAGAGATTTTAAACTATTGGAAAAAACATCCCAAGTGATGATTAAAAGAACCTTGAATCATTAAATATTTACAGTTGCAACCTATTCAGCTAAGAGACACATGCTCGGGAGACCAGTTTAGAAAACAAAAGTCATATATTGTGGGAACTCTTTTTTTTCCAGCAATATGGCAGCTGTGGCAGCCCACAGGAAAAGCACATCCTCCTGCTTTTAAACGCTGGGTTAGCTCTCTGGGCAAATGCTCCCAGTGAAAAAGAGTTAAAACCTGACTTAAAAGAACAGCGGGAGATGAGTGAATAAAGGAGATGTGGTATTTTGTTTCCACATATGTACACACACACGTGCGATGGAATATTATTCATCCATAAGAAAAGACACCTTGCCATTTGCAGCCACATGGAAGGGCACTGCGGGCCTTAGGCTTCGTGAGATGAGCCGGACACGCGCTTGCCTGTGCTCAGTCCTGTCTGATTCTGCGTGACCCCGTGGACCGCAGCTCACCAGGCTCCTCTGTCTATGGGATTCTCCAAGCAGGAATGCTGAGTGGGTTGCCATTTCCTTCCCGGGGGGATCTTTCTGACTAAAGGATGGAGCCCTCCTCTCTTGCGTCTCCTGCATTGGCAGGCGGATTCTTTATCACTAGCATCGCCTGGGAAGCCAAATAAGTCAGATGGAGAAAGACAAATGCTGTGTGCCCCCACATGTGAAGTCCTGAAAAACGGTAAAGAGCGCCTGGACGGAGAGAACGGATCAGCGATCTCCAGAGGCAGAGGTAGGCGGCAGGGAGTAAAATGCATAAAGGGTCAGAAGGTACAAATTCCCCATCAGAGAATAAATGAATCATGGGCTGTAACTCACAGCACAGCAACTACAGCAATAATACTGTATCACATTCTTGAAAGTTACTTGGAGAGTAAATTTTAAAAGTCCCCTTGAGTGGGAAATGGCAACCCACTCCAGTATTCTTGCCTGGAAAAAATCTATGGACAGAGAAGCCTGGCGGGCTACAGTCCACAGAGTCTCAAAGAGTCGGACACGATTGAGCACAAGCAAGGGGCCCCCTCAGTCCAGGGTGACCTCATCTCAAAATCCACAATCACACGCACCAAGACTGTTTTTCCAAATGAGATCACTTTCGCTGGTTATGGGGGTTCCCACCTCGGCATGCCTTTGGGGACACTATTAAACCTGCTGCTATCTGGTGAAAATAAACAAATAAATAAATGCCCTCAACACAAGGGAAAGATGTTTTCAACTATGTGTGAGGATGGACGCTAACGAGACATTTTGGTAATCACTTCTCAATGAATATACATATCCAATCATTATGTTGCATACCGGAAACCAACATAATGTTACATGTCACTTATACCTCAATAAAAAATGAAAAAAAAAAGAAACTAGAAAAGAATAAGAATTTAAATACAAATAAACTAGAAGGGAGGAAATAATACAGGTAAGAGCGGGAAGCAATGAGCTACCAAACAAACGAGCAGGAGGGAAACCCACAAAGTCAAAGGCTGGTTCCCTGGGAAGACTCTGTGGCTCGGTGGTAAAGAGTCTGCCTGCAGTGCAGGAGATGCCTGTTCATTCCCTGGGTCGGGACGATCCCCTGGAGGAGGAAATGGCAGCCCACTCCAGTACTCTTGCCTGGGAAATCCCATGGACAGAGGAGCCTGGTGGGCTACAGCCGTGGGGTCACAGAAGAGTCAATGAAACTGAAAACCTCCCAGTCGGACTTATCAAGACTAAGAGAGAAAGATGAAGGAAGAGAATATGAATGGACAATGTCAAGACTCAATATGTATTAAAGAGATAATAACAGGATATTATAAACAATTTTATGCCAAGACAGTTGAAACATAGATGAAATGGGAAAATCTCTTGAAAAGCACAACTTACTAAAATTGTCGTCAAAAAGTAGAAAAGGCCCTCTAGATCTGTAAAAGTAACTGAATCCATAATTAAAAACCTTTCCACAAAGAGAAGTTTAGTCCCAAGCAAGACTGCTGGTAGATTCCCCCATACTTCTCTTACACACTCTTAGAAAACAGGTAACACGGGAATGAATACATTCCACCTTGTTTTGCAAGGCCTTGACACCATGAGCTGTCAAAAGTATCACAGGAAAGTAAAATTATAGGCCAATTTCTATCAGACTACGATGTAAAAACTCAAAACTAAATAGTAACAAATCAAACCCAGCAAGTGTGGTTTATTCCAGGAAGGCAAGGTTGATTTAACATTCAAAAATCGTCAATGCAATTCACCACATTAGCAGAATGAGGGCCGCACATAATCATCTCAATAGATTCAGAAAACGTATTTGATAAAATTTCATACCCATTTACAATAAAATTTTAAAAGAACTTAGCAAACTAGACCTAGAGAATATTTCCTTAATCTGGTAAAGAGAAAATTCAAAAGCCTGCCGCCATAATATACACCAAATTGAAATGCTGAGCACTTTCCCCCGACCTTCAGACTGAACCAGGCAAGAACATCCACAATCGTTGCTTCTTTCGACTGTGTCTGTTGTATTAGTCTCTGTAAAGTGGCCAGAAAAATAAAAGAGATAAATTTTCTGTAAATTTTTTTTTAAAAAGGTAAAATAATGGATGTGTACATAAAATGCTCGAAACCATCCACAAACTTCAGAATCAATGGTTGAATTTAACAAGGTTATTTCATGCATGGTTAATATACAGAAGTCCAGTCAGGTATTCTACAAGGCGGCTCAAAGTCTAGCTGCTGCTGCTGCTGCTGCTGCTGCTGCTGCTAAGTCACTTCAGTCGTGTCCGACTCTGTGTGACCCCTGAGACGGCAGCCCACCAGGCTCCCCCGTCCCTGGGATTCTCCAGGCAAGAGCACTGGAGTGGGGTGCCATCGCCTTCTCCGAAAGCCTAGCTGACCTTGACCTTACTTCCTCCATCCAGCTGATGTTAGTGGAGACAGAAGGATGGCTGGAGCCACCTCCGTGTTCGTTACAGGAGGATGAGGGGGTGCCCCCCAAAGGGGGAACAGTCCTTTGTCTAGAGAAGCAAGTCTTCGGGTAGTTCTTGGTTATGAACAGAAGACCCGAGGTGCTGGCTGCAATGGGGAATTCCAGTAAGAGAAAACTTAAGTTCTGTGTATCGTAATATGAAAGGTGAGTCCCCGTGAAGTGGATAATGATCTACTTTTGAATACCTTTCGGCTCCTGGAAAAAGGTCAACAGAGGGCATGAAAAGGACCCTGGCTGTAAGTGGACCCCGGAAATGTGCTGAGAGGCAGGGCTTGAGGAGTATTTTGAGTTGTTTCCTAATTTGCATCTTAACTCCTCTCTAGAAACCAAGGAAACGGCAACCCACTCCAGTGTTCTTGCCTGGAGAATCCCAGAGACGGTGGAGCCTGGTGGGCTGCTGTCTCTGGGGTCGCACAGAGTCGGACACGTCTGAAGCGACTTAGCAGCAGCAGTACCCACCAGTGGTTTCGGCAAACGTTTATTAGCTGTTAATTAGGGTCTGGTTTATTTGGGCACTTTCTTAGGAAACAAAGGAAAGGCTAGGATGGTGCTGGCAGGTGATTGTCCACAGGAAGCCCGGAGGCAGTAAAGAGGTGTTGGGAGGAGCCGGGGAGAGAGCCCAGCTGCCAGCCTGGCCAGGACCAGCTGATGCCTGGAGACCACGGCTGATTCGAGTTCGCTGGGAACCCTCAGAAACCCTTAGGAGCGGACTGAACTGGCGGGCTGCAGTTCATGGGGTCGCAAAGAGTCGGACACGACTGAGCGACTGAACTGAACTGAACTTACTGAAACCAAATATGGGGTGTGGACTTGTGAGGTTAGCAAGAGAATGGTCGTCTTTCAGTTATGTGCAGACTTGGGGACATTCAGGTTACATTGAATTACTGTACTGATAATAAGTAACATTCATGGCAAAATAAAACACTATATAGTTTGCAAAGCATTTCTCTGTTTGCTATATGACTTCATAGATGATTCTTTCTGCAATGCCAGAGACCTGGGTTCGATTCCTGGGTTGGGAAGATCCCCTGGAGAAGGAAATGGCAATCCACTCCAGTATTCTTGCCTGGAGAATCCCATGGACAGAGGAGCCTGGCGGGCCACAGTCCCTGGGGTCGCAAAGAGTGGGGCACGACTGATAAGCGCATGCACCCACATGCATTAACTACGTTAACCACAGGAGCACTTAAAAAGTTCAGCCGCTGCAGCCACAGCGAGCTGGCAAGAAGCTCCGCACGCAAACGGGAGATCGGGCAGCGAAAGGTTCTTCTGGAGGAGATGGCTCGTGCCACAGAGTCATTTGTTTAAGTTAACAACAAGACTGCTTTATACTAATATAGAAAGAACATGCTTCCAAAATTTGCTTTATTCACTAATTTAAAAAACTGGCAGAATTGCAAAGCTCATTCAAAGAGAACTGGAAAGGCTGAGTCCTGAGCGATATAATGCTGTAATAAGTGTCAATTAGACATAAAGCAGATTTTCTATCTGCAGGGCAATGAAACCAAAACTTCTGTCACTGTCGTTTCTAAAGAAGAAAATAAAGTGCATCCCTCCTGGACACACAAAATCATTTCCAGCTTGTGAATCTCCATGTCAACCTTTAATGTCTTAACATCTGCTGTCGTTGTTTCTTTCTGCAATGCCAGAGACCTGGGTTCGATTCCTGGGTTGGGAAGATCCCCTGGAGAAGGAAATGGCAATCCACTCCAGTATTCTTGCCTGGAGAATCCCATGGACAGAGGAGCCTGGCGGGCCACAGTCCCTGGGGTCGCAAAGAGTGGGGCACGACTGATAAGCGCATGCACCCACATGCATTAACTACGTTAACCACAGGAGCACTTAAAAAGTTCAGCCGCTGCAGCCACAGCGAGCTGGCAAGAAGCTCCGCACGCAAACGGGAGATCGGGCAGCGAAAGGTTCTTCTGGAGGAGATGGCTCGTGCCACAGAGTCATTTGTTTAAGTTAACAACAAGACTGCTTTATACTAATATAGAAAGAACATGCTTCCAAAATTTGCTTTATTCACTAATTTAAAAAACTGGCAGAATTGCAAAGCTCATTCAAAGAGAACTGGAGAGGCTGAGTCCTGAGCGATATAATGCTGTAATAAGTGTCAATTAGACATAAAGCAGATTTTCTATCTGCAGGGCAATGAAACCAAAACTTCTGTCACTGTCGTTTCTAAAGAAGAAAATAAAGTGCATCCCTCCTGGACACACAAAATCATTTCCAGCTTGTGAATCTCCATGTCAACCTTTAATGTCTTAACATCTGCTGTCGTTGTTGTTTAGTTACTAAGTCCCGGCCGGTTCTTTTGCGATCCCACGGATAGGCTCCTCTGTCCATGGGATTTCCCAGAGAAGAATACTGGGGTGGGTTGCCATTCCCTTCCCCAGGGATCTTCCCAACCCAGGAATCAAACCCATGTCTCCTGTACTGCAGGCAGATTCTCTCCCACTGAGCCACTTGGGAAGTGCTTCTAACACCTGACCAGTCGTAGAAAGTGAGACAAGGAACGACTCCCTTTAGACGATGTTTGAAAATGACGCGAAAAGGACACGGTCTTCCTTTTACTTATCCAAGGTGGAGGTATTTCCCCTAAAGACCTAGAATACACAGGACAACAAATAAAATAAGCTTTAGGTGTGTGGCTGTAAGAATTTAGCCCTTTCACCTACATATTGCATCAAGTTGCTCTGGCATTGCCGTACTTATCGGTGTGTTTGTTTAAAATGACTGATTTCTGCAACAAGCATAGAGGCCCCAGGGCTGTCTTGCTCCCCAGAAGGAAGGATCGTTGTGGAAACCTCTGAACTGCCTTCCTTTGCTATCACGACATCGTCAAGGCTCTACCAGAAGGCACACAGGGTTCAGACTTTCCCCTTAACTAGTGAAATTTAAAGAACTCGATGGTCAGGTCTTTCAAAAAAAATTCAGAAATAGATCTTCAAGAAAACAGGTCAGGCCAGCTCAGAAGGGGGAAAAAAAACACCTTATCCTGGGGAGGAACAGTTAGTTCGTTTGACTTTTTCTGAGAACTTTGGCCTTGGGGCAGCCTCGGGAGTTGTGCCCACGCACACTGGGCTGTCTGCCTCTGGACGTTGTGATGTTCCCGGAAAGTGCCACGATGCTCTCAGTGGGGGTCTCTCCCCTGCTCAGACCCCGAGCCAGAGAAGGCCCTGACACCGCACGCTGGCCACACGGCTCATCAGGGAAGGAGAGAAACTGTAGGTTTGCAGGCACAATGTCTTGTAGGGACGTTTGGAGCCAAGCAAAGGCTGCTATAAAACCCAACAAATGAAAACTTGGCACTCGGAGACTGCTTTGTGTCCAGGCTGGTTTGGAATCTTCCATCAGAGGCCACGAATGCTAACACTGTTGGTACTGGTAGTCACTTCACCTAAACCGATGTTCTGAGCCCTGTGGGGGCTGTGACAGGCTGGAGGCCCCTCTTCCCTTGGCAGTGGGAAACTGCCCCCCGGGGCCTCTCCCCGTGAGCATGTGGGAAGAGTGGCCTGGTGTTGCCAAGGCTTCTGGTGTTTTCTAAGCTGGAAACTCAATGTGTGTGTGCAGTCTCCTAGTTTCAACTTTGATTCCTTTTTACCCCGTAATGTTAAAGGAAAAGCAAAGAAAACACATCTCTGAGCCAGGAGGTAGTGCCCTCTGCAGGGATGGTTCCCTTTCTCTCAGAATGAGCATCCCCAGTGGTCCCTAAACACGCTGCTTGCAGACCGTCTGGTTCCCATCCCCGGTACCTCGTCAGCGGGGTATTTTTCTGTCTTGCTTCTTTGGGTGGAAGATGCTTAGGCAAACTTTTCTATATGATGTGATGCATTTCTTCTTATTGTTTGGCTGTGCTGGGTCTTTGCTGCGCCCGGCTTTCTCACGTCGCTGCGCGGGGGTCTGCTCTCCAGCTGGGATGCGCTGGCTTCTCGTGGCGGTGCCTCTCTTGTCCCCGAGCAGGGGCTGGAGGGTGCTTGGGCCTCAGTCGCTCAGCACTCGGGCTCAGCGGCTGTGGCTCCCAGGCTCTCGCGCACCAGCTTCAGGAGCTGTGGCACACGGGTTTAGCTGCTCCGGGGCACGTGGGATCTTCCTGGAACAGGGATCGAAGCTGTGTCCCCTGCGTTGGCAGGCAGATTTTTTACCACTGAGCCACCCGGGAGGCCTCAGGCAAACTTTTGATTCAGTCTCTCCTGAGGTTTGCCTTTCAAATCATCTTTCTTTGCTTGATCTCTCTTGAAGCCTTTGGATGAGTAATGGTTTACCTCTGTATTTGACCTTGGCATCCAGAGAACACACCCTAATTTGAGCCTGGCATCCCACTACTGCTTGTATGAACAAAGATTCTGGGCTAATGTGTGAATGCATGAGAGAGAGACAGAGGCGGGGTGTTGGGGGGCTGGGGCCCTGGAGGGATTAGTAATAAGAATGTTGAATTGCGTTCAGAGAAATGGGTTTGTTCCAAAACACAGGCTGGGATATGAATAGCAAGGAACACTGAGGCCTTGGACCTGACAGATCGCAGCTGTTTTCTTAGCCACGTTGCACAACACTTGCTAGCGATGGCTCTCAGCCCTGGCCACACGTGACGACTCAGGAAGCCTTTATTTATAACATAGAAATCACTGGGCACCACCCTCAAAACTTCTGATTCAACTTGTCTGGACTATCTGACTTGGCTGCAGTACTTTTTAAAAGTTCTCCCCTGATCATATTGCACGACAGGGCTACGGACCACGGAACCGGGGAAAGTCCCCGAAAACCGGCACTCGCCCTCAGCCCCTGCAAGGATTAGGTCACAAGGGGCTGAGACCACTGACCTTCGACACCCCCTGAAACGAGTTCAGGGCAGAGATCAGGAATGAGGCACCCTGTGTTCCAGGGAAAACTGGCAGAACAAGCCTTCAGATAGTCGGATGTTTCAGGAGAAGCTTTTACGAGCCCAGTTTCTTGCATCTCCTCATATCTAAAAAGCACTGAGATCACGGATGGAGAGCCCTGCTCCTGCGACCAGCAGCAACCTTCTGCCAAAATGCGGGCTTGCCTGCACCCGCCCCCTCTTCACCAGAGTCCCGTACAACACTGATCCTTCCCCTGCCTTCTGGAGCACTTTGCCAGAACTATCCGAAATGCTGTGTCCTTGGCTAGAGTCCTCGTTTTGCCCCAGAGGAAACAGCATGCTGTTTCGGAAGGTAGATTTTAAAGCCAGCCTCAAAGCTTCAGCTCTGCCTTCACAGCTCTGCGACCTCGGCCAACATGCCTGGGATATCTGAGGCTCACTCAGTCATGGAAACACAGAGACGAGTGCCGACTTCACGAGGCTGTGTGCAATGAAGCACTGTTGGCAAAGTGCTTAGTAAGTGTGCACTGAATTACGGCTGTTATTATTATCAGCAGGGGTGAGGGAGAATTTGCTAATCGTTCATTATTTAGCACTACTTTAAATAATCTTGTCATTTAAAAATAACATGCTAAGCATCCATATAAAATCCGAGTCTGTAAAATGTGTGCTTTCTAAAAGTATTGTCTTGACGAACCGTTTTGACAATGACAGAAACTGCCGTTCCACGAGTCCTTCAAGAGTTGCCACGTGGACACCCGAGAAGAGTAAGCCCTTCCCACTCGCGGCAACGTGCTGGGAAGCAGCAGAAAATGAGATGTTCTTGGCTAGTATGTACACGACACGCTAGTGAGCCGTCCTAGCAATAACCCAAGTGCAAATTCAGACAATTGTGAAATTCCTCTGTGGTTTATCAAACTGGCAAGAACTTTTTTTCAACAGCAGCACGAAGAAATTTTGAGTTTTATGCACTTGTGATATGATAGCAAATTGGTGCACAATTCTTACAGAAAAATTTAGCCATGTTTGTCAAAAGCTTTAAAAATATGGATAGGTTTCAGTTCAAAGATTTCACTCCTAGGGATTAATCCTAAAGGAAAAGTATTCAGAGATCCATGAAGTTTCACATACAATCATCTTTATTGCAGTGTATTTAAAATAGTAGGAAGGTTGGGAAACAAATGCCAATTAAAATTTCAGTAAATTATGGTGCATCTCTATAACGAAGTACCATCTATCATTTCTAAACCATGCTTTCCAAGGTTACCAAGTGGAAAAGGAAAGTGTCCACCAAACACTGTAAGGAATACACATATATCCAGATAGAAAAAAAAAAAATAGGGTAAAAATGCAAACTGTCAATCCTGATTATCTTTGGTGGGATGGAGAGACTTCTGCATTTTCCCGAATTTTCCAAAATAAACTGATATCACTGTCTTCATTAGCATATTCTGTAATCTCTCACCCCCTCCATTTAATATTTAATCCGTTTTATGCAAAGCTGAGAATTACAAGAGCAGAGGCGTGTGTGTGTGTGTCTGTGTGTCTGTGTGTCTGTGTGTCTGTGTGTTTGTGTGTGTGTGTGTGTGTATCGCAGAAACTGGAGTGGGAAGGTGCTGGGAACACGCTTTCCCAGTGGTTCTGTAATTGGGCTGCACTTTTCGATCATTTGGTGGAAATGCATAAATCCCAGTGCACAGGCTCCTCCCCCTTCCCTATCCAAGTGAATCAGAGTCTCTGGGGTGGGGCAGGCAGCAGCGCTTTTTAAAACTCCCCAAGTGACCCACACAGGGAGCCCATGTTGTAACCACAGTCGTCTCTCCCAAGCCACCCAGCTTTCTCTTGAACTGTTGCCAACACTCTAAAACCATGCCTTACCGCCTCCCATATCTGCTTGAGAGCTTCTCTTTGGACGGAGCTGAGAACCAGGGTGATAGACTGAGTTCCTTCCATTCACCCTGGAGCGGCTTTGTTCCTCTCGCTGCTTATTTCAATACATCATGGAGCAGCTGGGTGAGAACAGACTGGCCTCCTAAGCCGTTCGACTGGCCCCGAAATGCGAGGCCTACGTGCTTTTTTACCCAGTGACGCGCTCCAGCTCTTGTGAACTTCACGCTGCTCTCCTTTGGGGCGATCATCCGTGTGCATCGGGGTGCAGAGCCCTGAGGGGGGGCTCGCCGTTGACACCCGGCTGCTCCCAGCGCTTTGCACCACGCCTTGCACACACTCTGTGTACGACCCTCCAACGTTTCTCGGGTCTTTCACTTCCACTGAATAGAAACATTTTAAATGCTGACATGCTTTTCCGCTGCCTCTGTATTTTGTTCACATTTCTAGAGCAATCCTGAGACAAACACCTCCTCCGCCTCCTGTGGTTTTTACCACACTCTGCTTGACACACTGCCTCTTGAGAATGCTCCCTCTGGGTTTGGTTTCCGTGGAAATCTGTCTCTGGGGGAGACAAGTGTTTTTGCCAAAGGTGAACCATCGAGGCTCATTGCTTCTGTGAAGAAGTCACCGAAGGACTTGGAGGTGGGCGGGAGTGGCCCCAGTCCCCAGGAAGCTGACACACTCCATGCCCGCCCATACAACCCTGCACACTCAGCCCAGACAGAAGCAAACTACCAGGGTCACACGGTCACCTGGAATCAAGCGTGCCAACTTCGCTTGCTCGTGGTCCCAAACACTCACTTTTCCAGGAGGGAAGATGGGAAGGGGACGCTGGAGAAGACTGAGGCCTGGCCGCCCGAGGTGGGACAGGTGGGGCCGTTCAAAGGCTGGGGTGCGGTCCTAGCCATGTCCACAAGGCGTCACAGTCAGAACATGGGTCCCCAACCCTCAGGACCTAACGCCTTTTGGTCTGCGGTGAAGCTGATGCAGTAACAATAACAGTAGAAATGATGTGCACAGTACACGGAATCTTCTTGAACCATCTGGAAACCATCCCCTACCCTGATCCATGGAAAAATTGTCTTCCACGAAACTGGTCCCCAATACCAAAAATGCTGGGGCTGTTGCTATAGAAGGTGATTCCTCATCATCTTCATGAGGAAAAAACCACACTAGTGCACAGTCTTCCAAGACGCAAGGAGACTCAGAAAACCCAGGGATGCTGGTGTGGAGAAGGGCGCTGGGAGAGCACGGACAGAGGAAGAGCAGATGGAGCCCCCGGGCCCCCTAGAACACACCCACGGTTCAGAAGGACCCGGGTTTAAGATGCAGCGCCGAAGATGCACCTCGATTCACCGCTAACAGGAACGGCAACGGGGAGAGATATTACAACAGCTGTCTTAACTTTTAGATGCTTTCATCTGCGGTTTTAAATATGCATAACTCCTCAACCTAATAACTAATTCTTTTTCACTCAAGCAATCAAGAACATTTGGAAATAAACTGTCGGAGGAGGCAGGGACAAGAGCCCGTGCCCAGCTGTATTTCAGGATTCTCAGAGATCATCCCAGACCGTGATAGAAACGTCCATCTCTGAGCTCTGCTAGTTGCTTCGACCACAGCGGCAAACCTTTCGATAAACTACTCTGATTACACAGAGATATTCTCTGAAACCACTTAATAAATACACACGAGCTTCTACCTAATTATACACGCACCAGGTGTAAGATACTGGAATCGAAGATAAATAATATTGGGGACCTCCTTTCCAGGAACTCAAAATCTAGGTGTTGAGACAGTTTTATAACCAAAGATTCTGGTAGTGGTGGGACCATCAGCTACTGGAGTGAGATATCTAACCCTCCCCCAGAGGGGAAACATGACGGGTACCTTGAGTACTAGTTATGAGTAGTATCTCCTCCCAAGCAAGAAACTACAAGAGATGCCTCTAATTTGGGGAAATATCCTAGGAGGGAAAAACACTTCGTAAGTGATGCCAAGATCCATAGGTTTCAGCCTGACAAGAAGGCTTGTGCCGCTCTCCTAGAGCTGTTACTGTGCCCCAAGCAAGCCGAGAAGTAGGCCCAGCAGAACCCGAATCAGCTGGTTCTCATTGTTCGGCCACCGTGGACCCTCTGAGGCCTGAGCATTGCGTTGCAGCAAGTCAGGAGGGTAAAGTTTGGAAATCATAGCTCTGTTAGGCATCACATCAGTGTTAACCTAAAACAATAAAAGTCAGTCATTTTTACCAGCAAAACAACTTGATACAGGTGCGGGGAAAGAACTGCAATTTGGGGTAGCAACCGGGGCAAGCCACCTGCAAGTCTGATAAAGCAAAAAGAGGAAGCTTTTTAAATGTTTTTCATATTTCATTTACTTTTTTGGTCATGCAGTTCAACATGCGGGATCTTAGTTCCCTGCCCAGGAATGGAACCCACACCCCCTGAATAGGAAGCACAGAGGCTTAACCACTGGACCACCAGGAAAACCCAGAGGAAAATGTGTTTCTAGAAAAGAAGAGTTAGGCGGGGCTGTTGTTAATAAAGAGTCCATTGGAGGAAGCCGAGAGTTTTAAGTACGGGGGCTTCTCATTGGCTGCGTTGGGACAGTGTGTCATTGGCTGAGCTGTTGCCAGGCGAGGAGAAAATCTTCCTTCCGCCTGGGTAGTAAAGCAGGCCACTTCCTGCGTGGGGGGCAAGGTGGCTCCCTTCCTGGTGGGATCTGAATTGACAAGGAGGGTTAGGTGATTGAGAGCTCCCCTCTGGCCTCCAGACCCCATTCTCATGAACTTTCCCCTTATTAGACGCATGGAGGCTCAGAAAGTAAAGTGTCCGTCTGCAGTGCAGGAGACCTGGGTTTGATCCCTGGGTCAGGAAGATCCCCTGGGGAAGGAAATCGCAGCCCACTCCAGTATTCTTGCCTGGAGAACCCCATGGATGGAGGAGCCTAGTGGGCTACAGTCTGTGGGGTCACAAAGAGTCAGACACAACTGAGCGACTTCATTTTTTTTTTCTTTTTTGCCTTACTGATGTTCACAGCAGTCAGCTGGGATAGGCCTCCAGTACCCTTAAACCTATAGCACTCAAGTTCCCAGTCCTAACGCTTGATTCTAACATGCCCGGCTTTTGCTCTTTGGGCCCTCCTCTTGCCTCCCCCTCCAGCTGCCGGCCCTGCTCTTCTGCTTCAGGTCCGTGTATCCCATCTCTTTCATCACCATCTCATTATTTGCTGTTGAAGGGGTGTTGCCATGGTGATGCTAGGGCACATCTGCATAGAGATTTGGCTGCAGCCAACGTCGAGGTTCTCAGCACGCCAAGTCTGACTCATCCAGCTCTGGGACCCAGCAAGCCGTAGGCGCTTGGGTGTCTCTTTTGTCCCCTGCATCTCTGTGCTCACTGGGTGAAGGGAACTGGCCCGAGATAAGCATCGAGCCCCATGCGGGGGTGGGCTCCCTGCCCACATAGCACATTTATGAGGCTTCTGAGTCTAGAAACTTGGGCTTGGGATGGTCCTGGGAGTGACCTCGGGTGGTGCCACTCAAATGTCCTCCAATCCAGTCCTTGAGAAAAACACCTCCTGTGAGAATTCACCATAGAGAGCGGCTGCATAAACGAAAGAACGTTTTGTAAGACCTGCTCTTGCTAAAATCTCTGACCACCTGGAAGAACCAGACTTACTAAAATCTACCCTTTGCCCCATTACCCCGGTCGTGATAACTGGAGCAAAAGAGAGCGAAAGAAAGAGGATATCAGACTGCTCTCTAAATGCCAGTTACATTTACTGCTGCCTATGAAATGGCCTGGTGACTCAGACAGTAAAGAATCTCCCTGCAATACGGGAGATACGTTTTGTAAGACCTGCTCTTGCTAAAATCTCTGACCACCTGGAAGAACCAGACTTACTAAAATCTACCCTTTGCCCCATTACCCCGGTCGTGATAACTGGAGCAAAAGAGAGCGAAAGAAAGAGGATATCAGACTGCTCTCTAAATGCCAGTTACATTTACTGAGGCCTATGAAATGGCCTGGTGACTCAGACAGTAAAGAATCTCCCTGCAATACGGGAGACCAGGGTTGGTCCCTGGGTCAGGAATACCCCGGAGAAGGGAATAGCTACCCACTCAGGCACAAAGAGTTGGACACGACTGAGGGACACTATGAAATGCCAGGCCCTGGGTAGGGTGGCAGAGCTGTCGCCTTCAGCTAGTGAGAGGGGACAGCAGAAGGGCAGTGACCACACAGTGAAACACAGTGACTGCAGGCGCGGGCATCCTCAGAACCAGGGCCCGAGCAAGGCCGCAGGAGGGTGGCATGTGTGCCCGTGTGGCCCTGGGAGGCAGGAGAAACCAAGGCCGTGGCAGCGCGGGGTGGCGCGTGCAGTTAGCAGAGGCAGGACGCAGTGGAGCCCAGAGGTCTCCTCCGTGCCCTGCCAGCACAGAGAGCAGAGAAGGAAGGGGCTCTCGTTCTACCGTGACTGCTCCCGGTGGCCCAGTGGAGCCCCGGGCGGGTAGGACTCGCTGGGTTGGGCCCTGAGCAGGTGGCGCTGGGCCGCAGGGCTGACCGACAGCGGGGTGTGGAAATCTCAGGTGGATCCGGATCACCCTTCCACCCCCGAAACTGCTCCTTGTCCTCCGGAAAGGAAGTGCTCTCAGCAGGGGACATACCTTTGAAGAGGAAACTGTGCGGATAAACGGTCTACAAAGTACTGAGCTCCCAGGTCTCTGCCACCACCTTCCAATTATCTCAACAGGAATCTCTTGCTCCTGAATTGCAGCTCTCTGGAGTCCACGGGGCTTTGCAAAATAATATATCGCGTGCTGGAAGGCAGGGGTCCTTCCTCGGGGTAAAAGTGGAATTTAAAGCACCAGGAATAGGGAAAGGGGCTCAGACAACCGTGTCCCGTCCTGGCTGGCCTGTGGCTGTGCCCCTGCACC
>SJYC01054799.1:0-21622 GCA_006408675.1 Madoqua kirkii | reverse complement strand
TCGGAGCCCGCTGCGGCTCTCGCGGCCCTTCGTGGCCCAGCCGCGTTTCCTGCGTTTGTGCAGCGCCGGCAGTCGGCAGCGAGGGCGGGCAGCGCGCGGGTTCCCGGTGCCCTCGCGGGGGCGCCCGGAGCGGCGCGCGGAGCTCGTGTTCGCTTGCGTTCGCAGGCAGCGGGGACTACTACTGCAGCGGGAACGACCTGACCAACTTCACGAATCTGCCGGCCAGCGGGCTGGAGGAGATGGCCCGGAGCAGCGCGGGCCTCCTGAGGTGAGGGCCGTCTGCCCGGGGGTCGCCCCGTCCACCAGGGGCTGAGCTCGCGGAAAAGAGAGACACTGCGTCCCTGTGGCCGGCGGTGACTTCCGACAAGCATGCCTGGCCGGCCGCCGTCGGAAGGGCGTCTGGGTCCTCGCGGTGACTCCCGGCCCCCGGCAGCCAGGGCCTGGCGCGCGCTCGGTTCTCCGCGTCGAGGCAGTGGCGGTCAGGACTTAGCGACAGCACCGCCGCCGCACTGAGGCGGAGGAGCCGAGCGCCGTCTCCCGGGCTGGGGGCCCTCGCTGCTGGGACCGCTGCACCCAGGGGCTGGAGACGGGCCCTGCTGCCCCGCACGCCGGGACCCCGCGGCCCGCGCTGACTCCCAGTCGGCCGCTGGCTCACGGCCCTGACTGAGGGCCCAGGACGCAGGATCTGGATCGAGGCCGGCCCCGGGGCCCCTGCAGGCTCCCCTCCAGTGCCCTGCAGAGGGGCCCGGGTGCATCGCAGGCTGCAGGCCGGGGAGGCGCCCGGAGGTGGAAACGTCCCCAGCCCAGAGAAGCCTGTTTGGGACCCCGGCCCTGCTTGTACCTCGGTGAAGCTGCTTGCGAGCAGCTCAGCACGCTTGTCCATTTCCGTGTCTGCAGGGATTTCGTCAACTGTTTCATAGACTTCCCGAAGCCGCTGGTGGCCGTGGTCAACGGTCCGGCCGTGGGGATCTCCGTCACCATCCTGGGGCTGTTTGACGTCGTGTACGCGACCGACAGGGTAAGTCGCGGGCAGAGCGAGCGATGCCAGGCTGGTGAAGACAGGCTCCTCCAACGCTGCTCTGGCGTTGCCGATAGTAAGCAGAGGGCATGGGTCAGGGTCAGAAGGGATGAAAGCTACATTTTCCCCAAAGAGTCTTCCTTGACGTGCTTTATTCTTCCTTCTCTATCAGCCTGAATCTTCCTAAACGCCCGTGTTGTCACAAGCATTGTCCCAGCCCTTTTGGTTCTGTTTATTCTTATCCTTTGACACAAGACTCATTCAACTTTGCTCTCAAATAGTTGGGAGACCTTCAGACTTGCAAGCACGGGTAAAAAAAAAAAGGGGGGCAGCTTTGAAGGTTATGCAAGTGAGTTATTCATCCTTGTTTTCAGTGTAAATGAACCCTGGAATCTAGAAATCTAGACCAAGAAAGGACTTTCAGGCGGGATCTACTCCCCCGTTAGCCAATGAGAAAAGCGAAGCCCAGAGAAGTTACTGCCTCGTGCTCACCACTGAATTATATAGATTTTCACTTCAGTTCCTACTATAGTAGTAATGTATGTCATAGTAGAAAATAAAAATTTGGAAAATATGGAAAAGTACAAAGAAAACAATTGATTTAAAAATCACTCCTTGGGACTTCCCTAGTGGTCCAGTGGCTAAGACTCCACGCTCCCAGTGCAGAGGGCCCAGGTCCTCCCTTGCTCAGGGAACTGGACCCCACGTGCCAAGCAAGAGTTTGCATGCCACAGCTAAAGACCCCTCTTGCCACAGTGCAGAGCCTGTGTGCCACCACTAAACCCGCTGAGGCCAGGTAGATAAACACTAAATATTTTTTTTAATAAAATCACTCCTCTCCCCACTCAGAGATAAGCAGTGCTAACATTTGAGCCATTGAGCTTACCTAATTTAACCAGTCCCTGGCACTAGAACCCTAGCGTGTATAGTTTTTTTCCTTATAAGCAAAGATATGATAAACATTTATCTTAGCACTTTGACCCTGAACTTCTCCTGCAGAGCTGATAACCACCCCTTAGGGACATCAGAGTCACGAGTGACTCTTGATTTTGTGGCAGTGAAATTTGCATACGCACACTTGTCCTTGCAGGGAACAGTTGGTGTTTGCCGCTGAAGAGATTCTTGGCTTTTTGGAGGTGCCTTCTCCAGTAACAGGGCCATTTATAAGGGTCTTTGACTCCCTGCTCCATCTTTGACTGGATTCCTTTCGATCCGATCGGGCATACTGTCAGATTTAATACTTACTAATAATTTACCCGTAAAAATAGCAAGTGCAGTTCTAAACACTTGGCTACCTAACCTTTGCAGGTGGAACTTTCTGCCCCAAAATTCACAGTCTTCAGTCCCATTCTCTGTGTTAAATGACCCATCAGCTGACCTGCTTTGAGCAGGGAGAGAGCAGAAGTTCCTGACCTGAACTTGGTGGTCTCTTTCTGTAGGACTTGAAAGCCAAATAGTGTCATATTTGCATCTTATTCTCCCACTAGATTCCAAATGATTGTCATGGGCATCATCTTTTTAAAGACTCCCAGGACCCCGTTTTATGATACAACTTAAAATTGAAATCAGAGGGAAATGTGTGTGTATTATATATGCTGACAGATGGGGCCCAGATATTTGACAAATAGTGACCACTGCTGAGAGTTCACCCAACTGAATTAAACCAAGATTCAATTTCAGATCAGAGAAAGACACAGAAGAAAGAAGCTGTGGAGAGGAATTGATTTTATAGGATCTGTTCGTTCCTGGCTTCATGAGTGTATACCATATTAAATGTGGGTTAACATTTAACCCATATAACCAGTTATTCTTTATTATGGACAGTAGGTCATGCCTGTCTATCAGTGTCTCCATCAGCAAACAGCACATTTCCCCTCTGAGCTCATGAAAACGTAGAAGTCATACGATACTAGATAACTGAGTGGTCGGTCCACAGGAGACGCTGCTGATGCCCATCACACGCACTCAGGAGGCGCCCACAGTAACGGCCCCATGAGGCAGGGGCTCTCATCCCCATCTCACAGATGAGAAAACCATGGCACAGAGGTCAAGAAGTCCAGGGTCACCAGGCAGCCTGACGCCAGCATCTCACCGTCTCTGCCGCTGTAGCTCTTGTTTCTGACAGTTAGCTCAGTGCTGCTCATAATAATGTTCATAAGTAAGTCACGTGCTGCAGGTCTTTCGCTTTCCAGGCACCTGCTTGTGGCGCTTTCCAAGGCTGGCTCCTTTGTGTTCTGATTATGTTCCTTCCTTCTCAGCACATTTTCTCCGAAAGGCTTTCTTTTGGGGGCAAAAGAGAAGGCAGGTGGCTTTAATATCTGTTTTCTTTATACTTCTATTATTTTTGTGTGTATGTATTGCACATCATATGTTTTTGTCTTCTAACAGTATTCATTGAAAAAAAACCTCAGCCATGTCTGATTATGGAAAATGAAGTCTAAATATGCTGTTTGCAGAATTGGCAATTATAAGTTAATTTCCTAAGAACTTTTCATTCACCAAGAAACACAAAAATATTTCTGACATCTAGGAAAACACGAAAAACACAGTTATTGTAGTCGAATAACTGACTGACTGTGTAGCCTGAATCACCAATATTAAAGCAGTTTTGGGTATTTAAAGCCAATCAAAAACCTCTGGGGCAAAATCAAGACAATTGAGAAAACAACAATAGAGGCTAGCCTCACTAGTATAGTTTTAAAAACGAATCAGTAAAGTGATGGATCGACAATGTAATATAGAAACGTGAGCTGGAGAAGAATAATATGGCTCACAGAAAAGGAAGTATAAATGGCTCTTAAAAGTATGAGAAAGATACCATAAGGAAAGGACTTGTAAACGGAACATGTAAAGAACTCTTACAGCTCAATGATAAAAAGATAACCAAGCCAACTTAAAAACAGTGGGCAAAGTATTGCAAGTTACTTCGCCCAAGAGGGCACTAAGTAGCTGGTGCACACGTGGAGAGGTGCTCAGCGTCGTCAGTCGTTGTTTACTTGCTCGGTCACGTGTGACGCTTTTGTGACCCCGTGGACTATAGCCCACCAGGCTCCTGTGTCCATGGGATTTCCCAGGCAAGAACACTGGAGTGGGTTGCCCTTTCCATCTCCAGGGGAACTTCCCCACCCAGGGACGGGGCCTTTGTCTCTTTGTCTCCTGCAGCCAAGTTCGTTACCACTATGGGCAATAGAAATACTCTGTATCTTGACTATGGCAACCCACTCCAGTATCCTTGCAGTCCATGGGGTCGCAAAGAGTCGGGCACGACTGAGCGACTAACACACACACACACACACACACACACGGTAGTGGCTACATAACTATACATTTGCTTAAAACTCATCAAACTGTGTATGTTCAGAGAGTCGATTTGTGTGTATATGGGCACACTTTGAAGATATCGCGGGTCCACTTCCAGACCACCGGGATAAAGCGAATATCACAATAAAGTGAGTCAAAGGAATTTTTTGATTTCCCGGTGCTTTGAGAAGTTACATTTACATTATAGTGTAGTCTGTTGAGTGTGCAAATAGCATTGTGTCTAAAAAGCCATGAGCTATTTTTAAATGTCTTTAAAACATTTTATTTTGAAAATAGCACTGTTGGGAAAATGGCATGGCTAGACCTGCTTGATACAGAGATGCCACAAACCTTCAATTTATTTTTTTAAAGAAGGGAAAAAGCAGTGTCTGTGAAGCACAGCAAAGCAAAAGGTCAGTGGAGTGAGGTCTGCCTGTGACGTGATAAAGTGCTTCAATTAAGCATGGTAAGGAGGACTCAAACAGATGGTGATGTTTTGAAATCACATGTGAAAGGAGTATTTTCCCTTCTCTCTTTCTCTCCAAAAAGGCGACCTTTCACACCCCGTTCAGTCACCTGGGCCAGAGCCCCGAAGGCTGCTCCTCATACACTTTCCCCAAGATAATGGGCCCAAGCAAGGTAGGTCTCGGAAGCCTTAAAGATAAGCGCTGACGAGTCTCTCCACTCCAAAAGCCGCCCCTACTCCCTGTTCTTTCCCTCGATAATAGGGACGAGACAGAAGCACATGACCTGCCCCGCAGATCCGAGAGTTTTAGAGGGGAGCCGGCCGTGGGGAGGGTCTCGCGTGGAGGGGGTTGGCACTCGGTCTGCCGCTCTGCAGACCGCGGGGCACGCTGAGCGGGTGCTCCTGCGCCGGGGGCCGCGCTGGCCTCCCCAGCCTGCTCCCCAGCCTGCTCCCCAGCCTGCTCCCCAGCCTGCTCCTCCGGGCAAGGCGGCGGCAGAGGCCTCAGTGCCCACCGTCAGTGTGCAGAACCCTGAGGGGAGCGTGATGGGGCGGGACACGGGGGAGAGGCTTGGCAGACGGCCTCTGAGATCTGAGAGAGGAGTGGGGATGGAGCCTCTGCCTGTTGCTGTCAGATTTCCTGGGAAAAAAATGTGGATTTTTTAAAGTGTTGTTTTTTTTTTTTTCGGCCATGCCGCACGGCTTGCAGGGTCTCAATTTCCCGAGCAGGGATTGAACCTGGGCCGTGACAGAGAAGGCCCAGAATCCTAACCACTTGGGCCACTGAGGAATCCCCTTTTAAATCTCTTTCTTCCGACACATTCCCTGAAGTGTTACACAGATTTGAACTTGAAAAGTCGGGCAGACCCAACTCGAAGGCTTAGAGCGTTTGGCTGTGGAACGGTCTTTGAAGAACATAGAGAAAGATGCCCACTCAGTGCCCCCAGTTTTGTTAGAACCTGAATGTTAGTCTTCATCACCTTCCTCTAGTTAATTAGAGCTCATCTGGGCTGGTCTCCCAGAGCCAGACCACTGTGTGAATTTCCAGGGAAGGGAATTTTGACCGCTGCTGTTTCTAAAAGCTGGTTGTCGTTCTCTATGAACATGAGTTTGCATTTTTCGTTGTTGTAATTGTTTATTGTGTACGAAACAAATCGTAGCTGCCATTTGTCATAGACCCAATATCTGGCATTTCTGCTCCAGGGCCCCGCTCTTACCTCCCCAACAGACACACACAGCAGAAGCAGCAAACTCCACAGGCCTCGCGAACCCGACGGCCTCAGCACACGGCCTGCACAGCGCTGTCTGTGGGGTCATCAGTTTCTCCCCTAATGAGAAACGCTGGCAATCTCAAAGACCAAAGGAAATGTCCGTGTGTCTGCTGAGAGCAGCTCACTGAGTTACTGAGCTTTCTTCACTGAAGTCACATCTTAACCTTGTTTTTCATTCCAGGCAGCAGAGATGCTCCTTTTTGGGAAGAAGTTAACGGCCCAGGAAGCATGTGCCCAAGGACTCGTTACCGAAGTTTTTCCCGACAGCACTTTTCAGAAAGAAGTTTGGGCCAGGCTGAAAGCATATTCAAAGCTCCCCCCAAATGTTAGTATTCGGGATTTGTTTGTTTGTTGTTTTACTTGCAAGAATTGTTTGCCTTAAATAGGCAATTAAAAAAAAAAAAAGACACCTTCGCTTGCTCTGGCACATGTAAATCTGCTATTAAAAGTAACCATAATAACGTTAGAAATACTGACTTTTTACGAAACTTACCAAATGGCCGTTCCACCTCTGGGCTGTGGAGACAGAGGGGCAGTTCTTCCTGGGCATGACTTTGAGGAGGCTGATCGGCCGCCCCTGCTGGGACTTCCGGCCTCACACCCCGGTGAGCAGGCAGGTGGGCGAGCCTCTCGGGGACGGTTGCACTTCCACACGAGCCCGCCGTGAGCGGCGCTCTCATATCCTCGCTGCTCAGAAGGCAGTCCTGGAGCCAGAAGTGTGCAGTTACAGGGCCAAGGTGACGTGTGCACACACGGACGCTTGAGCAGCCCTGTCTTCCTTACACAGTGTCACAGGATCAAGGGAACAAGGGAGCCACACAGTCATCAGAATTCTAGAATGATCCTAACTCCTCCTAGAATTCCTCTTCAGCTAACTGTTGGTTTTGACTTTTCAGGCCCTGAGAATTTCCAAGCAGGTCATCAGAAACAGGGAGAAAGAAAAGTTGCACGCGATCAACTCGGAAGAAAGCAGTGTCCTGAGGGAGAGGTGGCTGTCAGACGAGTGACCATGCCGCACGGCTTGCAGGGTCTCAATTTCCCGAGCAGGGATTGAACCTGGGCCGTGACAGAGAAGGCCCAGAATCCTAACCACTTGGGCCACTGAGGAATCCCCTTTTAAATCTCTTTCTTCCGACACATTCCCTGAAGTGTTACACAGATTTGAACTTGAAAAGTCGGGCAGACCCAACTCGAAGGCTTAGAGCGTTTGGCTGTGAAACGGTCTTTGAAGAACATAGAGAAAGATGCCCACTCAGTGCCCCCAGTTTTGTTAGAACCTGAATGTTAGTCTTCATCACCTTCCTCTAGTTAATTAGAGCTCATCTGGGCTGGTCTCCCAGAGCCAGACCACTGTGTGAATTTCCAGGGAAGGGAATTTTGACCGCTGCTGTTTCTAAAAGCTGGTTGTCGTTCTCTGTGAACATGAGTTTGCATTTTTTGTTGTTGTAATTGTTTATTGTGTACGAAACAAATCGTAGCTGCCATTTGTCATAGACCCAATATCTGGCATTTCTGCTCCAGGGCCCCGCTCTTACCTCCCCAACAGACACACACAGCAGAAGCAGCAAACTCCACAGGCCTCGCGAACCCGACGGCCTCAGCACACGGCCTGCACAGCGCTGTCTGTGGGGTCATCAGTTTCTCCCCTAATGAGAAACGCTGGCGATCTCAAAGACCAAAGGAAATGTCCATGTGTCTGCTGAGAGCAGCTCACTGAGTTACTGAGCTTTCTTCACTGAAGTCACATCTTAACCTTGTTTTTCATTCCAGGCAGCAGAGATGCTCCTTTTTGGGAAGAAGTTAACGGCCCAGGAAGCATGTGCCCAAGGACTCGTTACCGAAGTTTTTCCCGACAGCACTTTTCAGAAAGAAGTTTGGGCCAGGCTGAAAGCATATTCAAAGCTCCCCCCAAATGTTAGTATTCGGGATTTGTTTGTTTGTTGTTTTACTTGCAAGAATTGTTTGCCTTAAATAGGCAATTAAAAAAAAAAAAAGACACCTTCGCTTGCTCTGAGCACATGTAAATCTGCTATTAAAAGTAACCATAATAACGTTAGAAATACTGACTTTTTACGAAACTTACCAAATGGCCGTTCCACCTCTGGGCTGTGGAGACAGAGGGGCAGTTCTTCCTGGGCATGACTTTGAGGAGGCTGATCGGCCGCCCCTGCTGGGACTTCCGGCCTCACACCCCGGTGAGCAGGCAGGTGGGCGAGCCTCTCGGGGACGGTTGCACTTCCACACGAGCCCGCCGTGAGCGGCGCTCTCATATCCTCGCTGCTCAGAAGGCAGTCCTGGAGCCAGAAGTGTGCAGTTACAGGGCCAAGGTGACGTGTGCACACACGGACGCTTGAGCAGCCCTGTCTTCCTTACACAGTGTCACAGGATCAAGGGAACAAGGGAGCCACACAGTCATCAGAATTCTAGAATGATCCTAACTCCTCCTAGAATTCCTCTTCAGCTAACTGTTGGTTTTGACTTTTCAGGCCCTGAGAATTTCCAAGCAGGTCATCAGAAACAGGGAGAAAGAAAAGTTGCACGCGATCAACTCGGAAGAAAGCAGTGTCCTGAGGGAGAGGTGGCTGTCAGACGAGTGTATGAACGCCGTCGCGAGCTTCCTGTCCAGGAAGGCGAAGCTCTGATGCGGGTGCCCCCGGGAAGCATGCACCGCCACCCCTGCCCGTCAGCCCCGCCTAGTAAAGCACGAGGCGCCTCCTTTCATGCTTAAATTCCAGTCGCTGTGATTGTGTTGTGTGCAGCCTTGGGGGAAACAAACGACCTCACACGCGCCTGGGGGGCTTCCGTGGGCCGTGGGTGGGGGACAGCCGCAGCTCTCGCGACAGGAACGGCTGCTGCCAGGCGCACTGGAACAGGCTGCCGGGCGCCCTGCTCTGGAACGCGCTCACCGCGCTGCAGGCCGAGACCACGTGCTTGAAAACCACCACGGCGCTCTGCCGTCCACACAGGGTCACCGACTCGATCGGCCCGAACACCGACAACCTCTGCGTGACCGAGGCAAGGTCTTCGGTGGGTCGCATGTTCTTTTTCAGCCACCTGACAGGGAGGAATGAACAGAGAGGAGCAGGACTATCAGTCAATTAGAAGCGTAGTTTCGTTCCACCCCTATCATCTGCTGAAAAGACGTGGAGAATTAGACCGTTTCCCAGGAACATGATAGTCCGTATCAGTGGTTATTTCCTCATATGTTGTCCCATCTTCTTTCTCATTTAAGATGGTCCCTTAGAAAAAAACACATCTGAAAGCTGCCTTCACTGTCCTTGTAATCTAATAAAAACACAACTTACGGGGCACGGTAAAATTGGTGCTGAGTGGGAAAATGTATAGCTGTGTGCACTTACATGAAAAAGAAGGAATCTGGCGGGCTAGGAATAAAGGCACGGCTCTGCCAGTCAGGGCTGCACCCTGGGTCCCTGGCCGTGTTGTTGGGGCGGGCTGGTGCTTCCTGACCTGTGCAGCCTAAAAGCCCTGCAGCTCAGTGGCTGGATCCCTAGAATCCCACTCCAGCCCAGCTAGGTCTCCGCTCCCCGACCTGGAATGGGGCGGCCCCCGGGGATCCCACACGCCCGCGCCATCTCTGAGCGCGCCTACAGAGGCTGGGCGAGGCGGAGCGTGGAAAGGCGGCTCGTGTGTTATGCAGAGCAGAGCTTGTTTTCACAGTCAACCACATACACCAGAGACAGCTTCAAGTCAGTTTTTAGCTAGGGCAGCAGGGGTTCATGGTCATCCTGTAACATACAGAGCCAGCCACCCACCTGACGACCACGGTCGCAGTCGGAAGCTCCTTCGTGCCTTTGCTCCACAGGCGGCATCTCTTCCACCCTTGGTTGGCGCTGTTGTTTTTCCTCCTCCTCCACAGGGGCATACTGCTTGGCTTCGGGGTCAGATTAATCTCTCTTGGAAATTGGTGTCTTTCCAAGATCCTTTCTAAGCCAGAGAATTCCGAATTCTCACCTAGTAATAGAATAAGTTAGTGTTAATCGCTCAGCCATCTCCAACTCTGCGACCACCCCTGGACTGTAGCCCACCAGGGTCCTCCGTCCATGGGATTCTCCAGGCAAGAATACTGGAGTGGGCTGCCATTCCCTTCTCCAGGGAATCTCCTCAGTCCCGGGATTGAACCCAGGTTTCCTGCACTACAGGCAGATTTTTTTTTTTTTTTTGCCAGTAAACAACTTTGTCTTTTATTTGCCGGAGGCCAACTGTGGCAGGCACTGAGGCCCTAAGACTTCCAGAAGGGGTGGGGGGCGGGGTGAGGACCCATCCTGCCTGCTCCATCCTGCTTCCTGTAGGCGATGCGAGAACAGGTAAGTGTGCCCTCGGGCCAGCAAGGATCTCCCGCATGTTGTGTATCAGTTGCTCAGTCGTGTCCGACTCTGCCGCCCCGGGGGCTGTAGCCCGCCAGGCTCCTCCGTCCAAGGGCTGCTACTGGAGTGGGCTGCCCTTTCCTCCTCCAGCCGCTCTCTTCGCTGTGTGAGCCTCCAGGGAAGCCCAGGGGCAGCGCGCGTTAGAGTGACTCGGTGTTCCTTCCCATCCCTGCTTGCGAAGAGTCACGTGGGTTTGGTTTGAGAACAGCTATCTGTGCCATTTAGTTGCTACTTAGCTCTGCCATTTCTTCATTCCAAAAATACCAGTGAGCAGCATTTAGACCTTAGCCTGGGCCTGGACGTCTGAGAGACGCCCAGCAAGCAGAGAGTGGAGGATTGCCCAGGGCAGGCACTGAGGGTCTCTGGTGTGATCAAACCATCTCTCCCTCCAAAAGAAAAGAGGCAGGGAGAAGGGAAGTCAGTTAAGATGCACGTCATTTACTGACAGAGCTGAGTTATCTTGCAGGGCAGGCTTTTTGCCAACTGGTAACACGTTGAGAAGCAAAAGCCAGTTTGCAGGCCGTGCACCAAGCATCTCGGCAACCCATTCAGGCGCATGGAGAAGCAGCTGTCACAGCTGCTGCAGGAAGAGGAGCTGAGCTGCAAGAGATTGCAGGCGGCCCTGCATCAGGCTCAGAATTAGAGCTTGTCCAGCCCCCGTTATTCCACCGGCTGGATCCCTGAAGGTCCTTCCCAGGCAGGGTAATTGGTAGAGACCCCCAGGAACATTGCCTCACGCAGACTCAGTGAGCTAAACGGTATGATGACAGTGATCAGCTTCCTCCTTAGAGGGCAGACCATCGCACCCAGCGACTCCAGAGCAGGCCTGAGCGTGGGGCTCCCGCCTGCAGGCGAAGGCCAGGGTTCTCGCGGCAGTGCCTGAGCCCCATGACCACACAGCTGGGCCGCCCAGCCTCCCTCAGGCTCCCCCTGCCCAACAGCAAGAGCGTGAGGTTTGCTTGTCAGGATTTCAAATCTATTGATAATTCAGGGGACCGCAGCCTACGTGGCACGAATGCTACCAGCTGCTAAAGGTGTGTCAATACCTATTTGTGTCTACACTGGGAGGCTAGGAGAACAATCAACCCCTAACTGGAATATCATTGAGAAAACCCACTTCTCCAAACTCACATAAATGCTCACTGCATTTTCAATTTTAAAACTGAATTTTATTTACAAAAAGATGCATGGAAAGCCTTCCATTAAAATAAAATTAAACAAATATAGTGAGTGAAAGTCACTTCAGTCGTGTCCGACTCTGTGCGACCCCATGGACTGCAGCCTACCTGCCAGGCTCCTCCGTCCATGGGAGTTTCCAGGCAAGAGAGCCGGAGTGGGCTGCCGTCGCCTTCTCCAGGGAAGCGGGGTACACAGTGCAGAAAATCAATGAACCTCGGACCAGGAGAACAGCAGGGGGCGCTCGCAGCCCTGTGTCCACAGCGGAGCCCAAGCCGGAAGCAGAAAGACGCGCCCGCCTCCCCTCCCGCAGGACTCAGCCGGTTTGCCCTCTCCTTCTGTTTCCCGCCCGACTTCCTTCACCTTCCGTAAAAGCGTGCCCGTCCTTGTCACGTGGTGACTTCCTTGTGGTTTGCTGCTCTGCACTTCTCCGTGGATACGAAACAAACCCATCTTTGCTGGAGACACACTGGGCGGGCCTTTTAGTTCAGAGTCAACAACAGGCAAAGGAATCTCTTCCTTTCTCTCATCGCTGTCCTGCCACCATCCCGAATTTGCCGTGTCCCCTTCTAGAACCCTTTTCTAAACAGTCATGTACCTAGTTCCATCTGTGAATTTACAGTCTTCTTTTGGCAAAGATGGAATCATTGTTACTAAAACTCTGCAGTGTGTTTTGTAGATGTTTTAATATCGACTCTTTTCAACAGTATTTCACAGTATGGATGTGTCTGTTTAACCATTCTGTTGTTGAATGATCATAGGCTTTTTAGAACTTTTCACTTTATAAACAGTGTTCAACACACACCTTTGTTCTTGCATCTGTGTGCAGGCTGGGCCAGCATTTCTCTAGGAACTAAGCAGAGGTGGAATTGCTAAGCTGAAGGACACGCACATCTGACAGGATGGTAAAATGCAGATTTTTCTGTTGGCTCAGTTTTGTTCTAAGCCCACAAGGTCTGAAAAGCATCCAGTGGCGCCAGATACCCAACTATGAACAACAAACTTATCTACCTAAGAAAAAGCTAAGCATTCTTTTAGACACGTTAGGACTTCTTTAGGCAGAGGTGCTGTGGTGCTGGGACTGGAGCGTCTCCTAAGCCCCAGTATCCCCGGATGTGGCCTCACTTGGAAATAAGCTGCAGATGTAGTTAAGATGAGGTCATACGGGAGCAGTGTGTGTGCTAAGTCACTCAGTCGTGTACAGCTCTGTCGACCCCATGGACTGTAGCCCACCAGGCTCCTCTTCCATGGGGATTCTGCAGGTGAGAATCCTGGAGCGGGTTTCCATTTCCTACTCCAGGGGTTGAACCCGAGTCTCTCGCGTCCCCTGGATTGGAAGGCAGGTCCTTTACTGCTGGCACCCCCGGGGAGCCCTGTTCTGGAGCAGAGCAGATTCTTAATCCAGTATGGTGCTCCTCTCAGAAGACAGACGCTCCAGTGACAAGACGGATGTCACACGTGTGTCAGACGCTCCAGTGACAAGGGCGGCAGAGAGTCGAGTGATGTATCTGTAGATCGAGGAACACCAAGGATTCCAGCAAACTCAGGAGACCAGGAAGAGGCAAGGAAGAATCCTCTCCCAGCCGCTTCAGAGCCTTCTAGCCTCCAGGCCAGGAGACCGTCGTTTGTTGCTGTAACCCCCTAGTCTGTGTGTCTACATTCTGGCAATCCCAGGACACTCTGCTTACTCTTTACTGAGTTCAGTTCGTTCAGTAAGCCAGCAACATACAGTTTAAACTTTGACAAAGACTGTCAGATTACCTTCGAAAAAGCCTGAAGCAATGAACATACCATCCATTGTAAGGGTATTAATTTCCCCACCTGTTTATCATTATTGATCTCACAAAATTTGACCCCTCTGATGGCTTAAAAATATCTCCTCAATTTATCTTTTTTAAATATTTCTTTCTTTGGCTGCACTGAGTCTCAGCTGCAGCGCAGAAGAGCTCAGCTGCAAGTGGGATCTCTTTAACTGCAGCCTGCAGAATCTCAGCTGTGGCACGTGGGATCGAGTTCCCGGACCAAGGGCTGAACCCAGGCCCCCCCGCACTGGGAGCTTGGAGTCTTAGCCGCAAGACCACAGGGAAAAACCCCCTCCTTGGTTTTCTGTTACTTCCTTGATTATCAGAGTGTTTGAGCGCCTCTCATGTGCGTTCGTGGTCTGCAGTTCATCTTGTGAATTGCCAGTGTATAATGTCTGTCTGTCCTATGAGGTGGCTACACTTTTCTTGATTGTTATGTAATCTTTAATATAACCTGGATCTTGGATTGATTCACCATACTGTAGGTTCAGGGATTAGGGATTAATCAGAAGACAAAACGCAGAAGATCCAGGTTCGATTCCTGGCTCGGGAAGATCCTCTGGAGAAGGAACTGGCAGCCCGCTCCAGTACTCTTGCCTGGAGAGTCCCATGGACGGAGGCCCCTGGCAGGCTGCTGTCCATGGGGTCCCAAGAGTCGCACATTACTTAGCAACTAAGCTACCACCACCAGAAGACAAACTGCCAAATCAGCCGTCGTGTTCTAAAACCACCACCCCGATACCCGCCTTCCTACCCAGGACTTGTGTCTTCATCAGTGTGGCGGCTGCCACTTCACTCCCTAAGCCCCTGGGGCCAGTGGCTGCCGTCTAACTCTGCCCTTCACCTGAGCTCGAACAACACGGGAAGCAGGCTCCGTCCAACTCTGCAAATCAGTCCAGTTATCACCCTCCCTGACTGAACTAGGAGGGACAGCCACTCCATACTGCAAAGCCTGTAAGGCCTGGGGGAAAACAGCGTTCCTCCAGGGTGGCGCAAGCCTGGAGAAAGAAAGCAGGAGGGGTAGGAAACAGAGCTGAGGAGTAGACTTCAAAGCCTGACCTTTAACCAGCCTGACCTTTAACCGGGAAGTTATCCCACTAAGCTTAAAACCAGATCTAGGAGTGAACTTGTGCGTTCACTGGTATTTGTCACTTAGGCCCCTTCCCCTCTTTCCAGATTCACGAAAGAGCAGGAGGCGGCACTGGGAAAGGCAGTGTGTGGGTGAACCACGCGTGCGCTCTGAGCACGTGGCCCCACATCGCGAAGGATGGATGCGGTCGAGGTTTCAGGCATGAACCACACCTGCTCTGCAGAACTAGCTTCTCACTTGTGACCAGAGGGGCTTCCCAGGGGCATTAGTGGTAGAGAACCTGCCTACAGAGCAGGAGATGATTCCATCCCCGGGTCAGGAAGGTTCCCTGCAGAAGGGCATGGCAACCCCCTCCAGCATTCTTGCTGGAGAATCCCACGGATGGAGGAGCCTGGCGGGCTACGGTCCATAGGGTCGCAAAGAGTGGGACGTGACAAGCGGCTTAGCACACATGCACGCGTGGCTACAGGAGGGGCGTGGGTGCCAGATGAACCGCAGGCTTCCTGAAGAGCTGGCGCCTGCCCTCTGCCCACATACATTTTTTCTTGCTCTCCTCACTCTTGCAGGAATGGAGCAGCTCCATCAGATGGTTGGGAAGCAGCTTGTGAAGGTTGGACAGAGTCTCAAAGGTATGACGGAGAACCTCAGGGTGGCTGTAGTCTTTCGGGATCTTAGGCTTCCCGAGGAGCGGGAGTTTCAGCTCCACCTGGCTGTTCCTGGCTGTCCCCATGATGACCCTCTGAGTTACGGAGAAGAGCGGAAGGAGAGCGGAGGCGGGGAGGCCCTGGCAGCGGCTCGTTCCAGGCTCTCCATCATGTCCAGGAGGGCGCCATGGGCCCTCTTTTCTGCCCTCTGGCTGCTGAGCGTTCTGAGGGTCACAATGCCCCAGAGCTCAGCCTAGAACCCTGAGTACGCGCCTCGCATCTTCCACCCAGAGGAAGTTCACCTTTCACAAATATCCCGAGTCTGACGGGGATTTTAGGCAGAAACCTGTTTCCTGTCCAGACACCTAAGGCAGGCAGGGTGCTTTCCTACAGGAGGGGAACCCGGCGTGCGCACATCAGTGGTGTGTTCCCATCTGGCCCCCAGTGGAAGCCGAGCACCTTGTGTGAATCTGATTAAGGCTTCGCAGCCCTACCTGGCCCCGGGAAGTGTGGCTCCAGCAGCGAGGTCTCCAAGCAGAACCAGGGAAAGAGCACCGTCGTCCATGGCTGCAGACATGTCCAGATTAACCCAGGTAAGAGGCTCAGCTGCTGCTTATTTTCTTAGACTAACTCTTTCTCTATTAACCTAGACTAACTCGAGGAGACAAAAGGAAGCAAACAAAATATGCTCAGCTCCGGCTTTACTAGAGAAGCCGTTCTCCATTGTGGACCAAAAGCAGACGGAGGATCACGCAGGTGGCCTCCTTAGGGCCACTGGCGGCACAGAGAGCTGCGCTCAGTGGCTCGCGGTGGCCTCTCAACAGAATGGAAAAGAATGCACACGTGTGTGTGTGTGTGTGAGATGTGTGTATAGCCGAATCGCTTTAATGTACACGCAGGCTCCTCTGCCCATGGGATCCTCCAGGCAAGAGTACTGGAGTGGGTTGCCTTGCCCTCCTCCAAGGAATCTTCCCAACCCAGGATGGAACCCAAATCTCTTACGTCTTCTGCAGGTTCTTTGCCACCAGTGCCATCTGGGAGGTCCTTTAAAACTAATACAACATTGCAAATTACCTACACGTCAATAAAAATAAAGACATAAAATAACAAAAGCAGACATACTAAGTGATCTTAAACCACCATCTGAAAGCACAGCCCCCAAGAAAGACAGGAGTTGCCAAGAACCACTCCCAGGAATTGGGCAAAAATGCAAACGATGAAATCTATTACAGGTAATCCTGGCCAGGCGTCAACTGAGCCAGGCTCACCGTAGTTGGTCTATTCCATGAGCTGGCTGGACACTGCCAAACGGTCAGAAACAGGGAAAGCCATGGTAAAAACTGGGCTTCCTGCGTGGCTTTGAGGGTAAAGCAACTGCTCACAATGCAGGAGACCTGGGTTTGATCCCCGGGTCAGGAAGATCCCCTGGAGAAGAAAATGGCAGCCCACTCCAGTACTCTTACCTGGAAAATTCTACAGATGGAGGAGCCCGGTAGCCTGCAGTCCATGGGATTGAAAAGAGTTGGACATGGCTCAGCAACTTTTCTTCAACTTCGCATGGTGAAAGCTAGGAGTGTTTGTAAGTTTCTGCTTGTTTTCCTCCCCCTATTTTTTGGTAGCGCTGTGCAGCATGGAGGATCTTCATTTCCCAAACGGGTACAGAGCCGTGCCTCCTGCATTGAAAGTGCAGCATTTTAGCCGCTGGACTGCTAAGGGCGAGTCCCTGAGGGCCAGCTTTTCATCAACCTTCAAAACCCCTGGCCAGGACTATAAGAAACTCATGATGGTATCACGGTCCCCAGCACAGGAAACCAAAATTCCACTTTGGAATTTTCAACTTGCAAATTTAAAAAGTGCAACTTTAAAAGTAAACAGAAAGATGCACTTTAAATACAAATACATTTTAAATAGGTATAGAACCAACCGGAACCCCTGGAATAGAGTGGGAGTCTCATAATTTCACGGGTGCTTCTGGAGAGAGAAAGGAATTGGTGGAAGGGGAGGGTAGAATATTCTGGAAGCCAGAAGTTTCTCTCTTCCAAGCAGATGTGACTGGGTCACTCTAAATCCTCTTTCACATAAACAGAGAAGAACAAACCACGTTTTAAGCCATTCAAAGGCCAAGGAAGGGGATCCATTAAAATAGGCTTTTTCCGGTTCACATAAACTGACCTGTATGTTCTTTTTATATTTTTAATTGAAGTATAGTTGATTTCTGATGTGCTAATTTCTGCTGTGCAGTGACTCAGTTATACACATACACACATTCTTTTTCATATTCTTTTCCATTATGGTTTATCACAGGATGTTGAATATAGTTCCCTACGCTATACGGTAGGACTTTGTGTCTCCATCTGTATATGGTAGCTCACATCTGCTGACCCCAAACTCGTCCATTCCTCCCTTACTCCCCTCTCCCTTGGCAACCACAAGCCTGTTCTTTATTTGACCCATATATTCTTTTTAACATTTTATTTAGTATTCAGGTATAGCTGATCAACAAATAATATTGATAGTTTCAGGTGGACAGCAAAGGGACTCAGGCTGCACACACATGTTATCTGTTCTCCCCGAAAGCCCACCTCCCGTCCAAGCTGCCACCTCACAGGGAGCAGAGCTCCGAGTGCTGTGCAGCGGGTCCTCGCCGGTTACGCATCTTATTTTTAGACAGTGTCTGTGTTTGGCTGTGCTGGGTTTGGCTGCAGCACGCAGGCCTCTCTCGTCATAGCACGCAGGCTCAGAAGTGGCGGCACGTGCGCTTACTGGCCCTGCGGCTTGTGGGGTCTTAGCTCCCTGGCCAGGGATCAAGCCCACATCCCCTGCACAACAAGGTAGACGCTTAACCCCTGGACCCGAGGGAAGTCCCGTCCATTTTAAATACAGTGATATGTGCCTGTCGATCTCAGACTCCCTAAGTATCCCTTCGCGCCTCCGCCCCCCGCAACCATTAGCTGGCTCCTGAAGTCCGCGAGTTGAGCCATATATTTTTTACTCTTTGCTCTAAATAACAGCTGTTGGAATCTTTCCAGCAATCTGAAGTTTACTGACCTTGGCTGAAATCAGGAAGCCACGATGATACCCTTTTATTCTTAAATAAACTGGGAGGAATAAGTGTTTTCTGCCACAGGTACATCTTCAGGGAGCCAGATTCCGTCCCTTTGCTCTGACGACGGTGCGGTGGCAAAAACACTGTTCGGGGTGGGAGTGAACAGTCTTCACGGGGCAGGCGGGGTGCCAAGCCCAGCTGTGACCTTCACTGTGGCCAAACCGCTCTCAGCCTGCGGTGCGATGACACAAAGCCCTCCCCTGTGAGCCTTGTTCGCAACCCCTCTTACTTACAATTCTGCTCTTACCTTTCAAAACCGAACCTGGAGTCGAGTATTATCTTCTCCCAAGAAAGGATCAGGAAGACCTCCGCTCGGCCTGCCCCTGCTCCTCCGGTCACTGTGATGCCCTGAGTTGCCCTGAAGGGCTGGCAGCCCCTGGGGGCGGGGAGTGTGTCGCACGCACGTGTTATCAGCGCGATCGCTCCCACAGCAGAGCCGCTGCAGGACTGGGTGCTGGTCTGCTGGGCAGGCTGGTCTCTCTCTCGCTCTTGACTCCGGGTAACCGGCTGTCCCTTTCTTTGTGGTTGCTCCCCCAGAGGACTGCCGCGCCTCCCGAGCTCCTCCCGCCCCCCCTCTTCCATGGTGCGTGCGACAAGCTCCGCTGGCTTCCAGAGGGCAAGGTGTTCAGTAACGTCCAGAGAGAGAGGATCATCTCCAGGTTTCTGAAGGAGAGCGTGCTGAAGCGAGTGTTCCGCTCCAAGCAGCTGAGCTGGGAAGGCCCCAGCCGCCAGAAGGAGGATCCAAGCCACAGCTTTCCTGCCAGCAGAAAGTAAGTGCTGTGCTAAGTCGCTCCATGTGTCCGACTGTTTGCGACCCCATGGACTGCAGCCCACGAGGCTCTATGGGTTTCTGCAGGCAAGAATACTGCAGTGGGCTGCCATTTCCTCCCCCAGAGGATCTTCCCGACCCAGGGACTGAATCCGTATCTCTTAGGTCTCCTGCGATGGCAGGCGGGTTCTTCACTGCTAATGCCACCCAGAGAGTAAGTTCTGACCCCCAAACCAAAACCAAAACCCAAAGTGAGTGGGGGACATAAAGCTAAGACAACCCAGCTACAGAGAACAGGCATCTGGAGGACAGGGAGACATATAAAGCAAAACAGCAGAAACCAAATCTTGCAGAAAAATCGAAATGAAGGTGGAAACATGACTGAGAACTGGATCAAAAGTGTGAGCTGCAACAGAGGCAGGTGTGGAACGCACGATGTCTGTGCTTATCTGACATTTGGAAAGATATTCATGCACACGTCTATCACACACCTTCTGGGAACAGATTTTAAACAAGATGTCTTACAACAAAACTGGGGCCTCCCAAATAAGGAAGGAAAATGTTAAAGCTTAATTTTTAAAACAGAAACACAACTTCTAACTAAAAGTAGCTCCATGAATATTTCTTAGAGAAGAATTATACAAATACAAGGAAGTTAGGCTATTGAAGGTAAATCTCACAAAAATGGAGTCCTACATTGGAGATGAATATAATTGGCCCTGACTGGAAGACAAAGCAGAAGCTGGCAAACGGGGAGGCAGGTGGGGGGTCGAGTAGGGGAAACTGAGTTACCTGGATACACTAAATGCAAGCTGCCCGTATTGAGTCGGAGTCTTTCCCACTGTTACAGAGTCTTACTGGAGAGCAAAAGTCTCTGGTGGGCCAGTAGTTAGGGCGCCAGGCTTCCGCTCCCAGGGGTATGGGTTCAGGGACCTAAAATCCCGCATGCCATGCAGTGCGGCCAAAGAAATGCATATTAGTAATTAGAAAAGATGGTCCTGACTTTCTGAAAGCAAGTCTATAGTTGTACTGCACAAGATCCTTCAGCAGAACATGACCCGCCCCAAGCTTGGCAATACCTGGGAGAATCAAGGGAGCAGGAAGGGAACGTGTGGAGCCACAGAGGGTGTCGGCAGAGGGGGGTGGATGCAGAGGACTGTCCCCTTCAGGAGAACGAGAAGCTAAGCACTGCTGTTCCTGCCCTTGTCCAGAAGCCTGGACAACGAGAAGGAACGTATGTCAGAGCGCTCTCCAAAGTAGCTGTCAAGGGTCCGGGTCACCTTCCCACAGCAAGAGAGCCCGAGGTGGGGAGAAGGCCCCTGGCCCACAGGGTGACTGGCCCGAGGAGCTCCCCTACTGCCCGCCAGGACCAGCTCCGTCCTGACTGACGGAAGAGCTTGTCCCGTGCCAAGACAGAAGCAACCTGGGAATAGGGAAGAGGCAACCAGAGGCAACAGGAAGAGCGAGCTGGAAGTAAGGCCACCAGCAGAACCGAATCCTGCAGAGGCCTGGGGCTGGCCCAGAAGGCTGGCCCAGGGCCTGAGCTGCTCTGGAAAACAGCCACGTCCAACCCGCGCCTTGACTCCCAGGGCTAGGCTGGGGGCAGACCAGCCTGCAGCCAGGCCCTGCCCAGGCTCCTCGGCTGCCGCCCCGCATCCTCCACATCCACGGCTTGGCCCTTCCGCCCCTCGGGAGGCCTGGTCCCCTGCTCTCCCAGAACACCCTTCGGGGACTGTGTGGTCACTGCCGTGCTGAACATGCGATGCTAGAAACCTTATCATCTTGGCGGAAGGGAGGCAGGGTTTTGATGCTGATGCAAAGCCTTCAAAAAGTCTCCAGAAACAGGAAGAATCATCAAACAGAGAGAATAGGAGAGTTTTTAAGAATATGCTCCCATCAAGGAAAAAAAGAGAGGGTCTTAGAGGGTGTGCTTATCCCTGGATGCTGCAGCTCAGAAGGACCTGAGGGATTAGGAACCAGGGCAAGTTCTGAAGCTAAAGGAGAAGCAGAAACAGAAAGCAAGGGTGGGGGCTGCATAAGCTACATACGTGACATGTGCACACACATGTGAAACCCACACGCATGTCCACATGCACACATCACTTCTGTCTTCCAGCAGGAGAGCAGAGAACCCTTTCCCACTTAGACACGTTAGCCAGCGTTAGCTAGGAATATGCGGACGCCCACATGTACCCAAGTCACTAGTTTTCAAGAAATTGTAAGTTGGGAAATGTAATATTTAAGGCCAGGTTACTCATTTATAAAACAAGAATCACCAGAAGTACCACCCTCCTGGGCTGTTGAGTATTACGCTGGCTCATCTCTGTGAAACGTTCATCAGGAGGCCTGAACATAGTGGCCACGCCATACAGGAAAATGTCATTTTGGGGGTAATTTAACCCAAACACGTAGGGACAGCCTGTGATGCCAGGCACTCTGCCAGTCAGAGAAAGGCCAGGTCTCATCTTCAAGGTGTTTAAAGGTAGCAAGTGAGAAATTTAAATGAGTAACTCTGATGCAACAGGTGAGCAACGAATTGAAAGCAAACCCTACTACAAACCCAAATCGGGGTCTCGAAGGAGGGGGCGGGCTGGCGGG